>VUQS01014883.1:35955-55639 GCA_015108495.1 Heterochromis multidens
AATTGGGCTCCATGGTGCCAGGCAGTGAGCACAGGGCCCACTAGAGGATCTTGGGCCCTCATACCACCCTCATGAAGTCTGTTTCTGATTGTTTGGTCAGAGACATTCATACCAGTGGCCTGCTGGGGTCATGTTGTAGGGCTCTGGCAGTGTTCATCCTGCTCCTCCTTGCACAAAGGAGCAGATACCGGTCCTGCTGATGGGTTAAGGACCTTCTTCAGCCTTGTCCAACTCTCCTAGAGTAACTGCCTGTCTCCTGGAATCTCCTCCATGCTTTTGAGACTGTGCTGGGAGACACAGCAAACCTTCTGGCAATGGCACGTGTTCATGTGCTATCCTGGAGGAGCAACTTCTGTAGGGTCCAGGTATCACCTCATGCTACCAGTAGCGACACTGACCCTAACCAAATACAAAACTAGTGAAAAAACAGAAAAGATGAGGAGGGAAAAAATGTCAGTGACTTCTACCTGTAAAACCATTCCTGTTTTGGGGGTTGTCTCATTGTTGCCCCTCTAGTGCACCTGTTGTTAATTTTATTAACACCAAAGCAGCTGAAACTGATTAACAACCCCCTCTAATACTTAACTGACCAGATCACTTAAGTAGAAGTTTAATTGACTAAACTCTGATTAAAAAGTGTTCCTTTATTTATTTATTTTTTTTAGTAGTATATATTGTACCTCATTTCTTTTTGTATTTGGCCAGACAAAGACTGTCTCCTAATATAGCACCTTAAAATCTAACAGAAATAATGCAGATATACCTTTTACTGCATGTAAACATCTGTTTACCTTTTCTGTCCTCAAAAATTTACACATAGGACCTTTATGTTCAATATTTAGACCTGGGGTACATTTGTGTAGACTGTACCTTCATGGACAGCAATGGACTATTACTGTACCCCTATTTCTGAGAGTGTACCTCAGCAAACCCAGTCCCTGATCAGAAGATCATTTTGACTTTGGAATTGTAGCATACATTTTCTGAAAGGCAATGTACTTTTGGAAAACAACCCAAAGCATACTTGGCTAATCTAATTCAACCCTATGTCTTTAAAGTACCAGCTTTTTTTCCTCACTTGTTCAGACTTCACCACCTGTGACCTCACCCAGCTCAGACATGTCGGTGCTTTTTCAGTCTTATCCTGCTTTCTCTGTAATGAGGTGTGTATAGCGCTACTCTCCATGCACCGATGTCACCTTCATAATCCAAGATTTGGACCCAGAGGGGTGAGGGATATATGGGACCCTCAGCAGGATTACAGACTGGACTGTCTGTTGCATGGTCTGTTGTCTGTCTGAAATTTGAAGAAAGTGCAGGAGGATCCTTTAACTTATTGCTAATCTGGAGAGCGAGGCATAGTATTGTCTGAGAACCAGCCAGATATATTTATCTGTATATAGTGTGTAATGGATAGGAATCATTTTTAAAACAGAGCTTTTAAATGCAGAAATGTTCCTTCTGGCAGCAGCAGAGACAAGTCCATGAGGCATTATATTCAATAAAGTTATATTGCAAAACATATTTCAGTATGATTCTGGACAAGGATAAATACCGTAAGCAGTGGGAATTCATGATTTAAAGACTTGTTGGCTTCTACCAGAGACGCCACAATAAAAATTAACTAGGGACAATAATACGTCTGCCTTGAGCCTCTGAGAAACACTTCACACAGAGATAATTTCAAGGCTTTTAAGGATTTAATCTGATTTTGCAATTAACTGGTTCGTTAAACTCCTGCTCCTGGGATTAAATAGAAATTAAAGTAATTCCGGAATAGAACAGGGAATTTCCCAAGACAGTCTCTCCACCACACTCTGGTTATCTTCCATCCACACAAATGCATTCAGTCATCTCTCAATAAGTGTTTTTGGTGCTTATTTTCAACAGGCCATGTGTTTCTTCTTGGTAGGTCCCTGAAGTAGGCTAAGCACTGCAAATCTGAAATCTTGATATTTAATTTCCCATTTTCTGATCACATTGAATGGCTAAATAAATTAATACAACAACTCAGTCGTTGGATCAGATTTTTATTATTTATACCTCCAGCGCCTCCAGCAATGTGAGAGAGTGTTAACAACAGTATGAACAGGGGGCAATACATTGCAAACTCAACATATTCATTATCAGTCAATAAATGCTACAAACTAAATGGAAATTTCCTGTATTTACAGAAATAATACACCCGTGGAGTGCCTTGTGTATAACGACTTTTCCTTATCTTGATGCACTCTTTAGGCTTTCATGATTCATAACATCGAGCATCAAATTGATTCCCAATAAGGAGGAAATCTACTCCTGTGATCACATTTCATTTCTTCTATAAAGCTAGTGACCTATTCCTGATCTGAATGAGTTCTGTCCTTGATCTCCCTCTCCCTGTTGTCCTCACTTGGAAAGCAGTGAACATCAAGGTCCTGATTTGTCATGGGTTCTATTGAGCAGAATTGCTTATGTTACCATGGTATCACAGGAGTGCTGCCAGTCATTGTCAATAAAATGACAAGCTCTCATTTCTTTTTTCCGCTGCTAAATTTGCCCTGTTGAGAAGTTGTTGCTCCACCTTGATGCAAAAATGCAAAATATAATATGAGAGGAGTACAGGTTTCTGCTACCAATCAAATGGTAATCATTGATTAGCCATGTTTAGCTGCCAAAGAATTTCAGTCAAGCTCCCAAATCCCATATCTACCAAACTGCCCTGTAACCTCTAGATCCCATTCTTTCCTATTTATGGTTGTGAATATAAGCGGGGGGGCGGGGGAGTGACACAACATCATCATCTTTGAAGCAATTAGCACAATCTAGGCGTCAAACACCTTAATGCTGAATCCGCCTCCTGAGACCGCTGTTCTCCTTGGATTGTACAGCGCTTAATGCAGCCATGGAGAGTGCACAGACCTGTGCAACATGCATTTGCCACATTAATACCAAATACTCTCCTTACCTATTACTTATCAGAGGTCCAATGTAGCCAACTGGATGGCTGAGAAAAGTATAAAAATTGTGGAGGAGTAATTCACAACTCCAGTTTTCTAACGCCATACTATGTCTAGTGTGGTGTTGCTATCGTTACTACATAGGAGTGGAAATGTAGTTGTTCAAATCAAAACAAAATAAAACACTAATTTATTTTTAGGTCCAAATTACTCTTAATGTGAAGGCTTGCGCCTTTAAAGATTTTGTGATCAGCAGGATTGTCAAAATGCACTTTTTTTTTTTATTATTCCATGGTTTTACTGGTCCCTCCCACTTTAGATGTTGCCCATGAAATACAATGATAGATGAAGCTGAATCTCTGACCTACAAATTAACTCTTGTCACAGATATAATGTTAATAGACAACAAAAACTACTGTGGGAATTAAGAGCACCGAATTACACATAAAACGGGCACTTTTCTGAATTTAAATGTCATTACAATCATGATAAGAACTGTATCACAGCAGAAATAATTGAATTAGTCTGCCTTGTCTCTCCTAATATAGAGCGTGTCCTAGTCCTCTGAGCTATGGGTCACTGGCTGGTGGAAAGGCTTTACTTAAAAGGAATGCAAACAGTTTAATGGTGTAAAGTTAATAATTTGACATTGCAGGGTTAATCTCTCTTGTACCTTAAATGTGGGATGACATCAGCTAGAAAGTCTTGCATGTGAGTATTTACGCAGTTACAAAGATGAACCATTCACCCACCCACATCATCATCTCTTCCACCCTTTTTTTCTTCTGTGTGCTGTTGAAGGTTACAGCAGTGGCCAAGCCAGGAGAGTAAGAGCTGAACAGAGAGAAGGATTGAGTGGGTGGTCGCCTTCAAGCCTACATGAAACTTCTCTGTACTTGAGGTTAGGAAATGTTTTTGGTCTCCATTAAATCTAATATTTCTCAAACATATCTAAACACCCTATTTTTTTTTTCATCCTGGGAGTGTTATTTTGTAATGCTTTTAATGTGCCCACTATAACCATGCAGCACATTTTAGATCTTCTCACAAACCAGTAGCATTAGTGAACCTTTGTTTTGTTTTATTTTTTTATTTTTATTTTTTTAAGTAATTATTTTGTCATGTCCTTTCAGGTGAATTGTTTCACAACACCAAAATCCAAGCTAAATAGAAATACATGTCAAACAGGAACAGGGTACCAATAAAGTCACACATTCAGACCAAGCGGCAAACTCCATGGATGAAAAACAAAGCTGACACAAAGAGCCATTAACTGCAGTTCTCTGAGAGGCTAGCTGCGGCTGGCTCCAAAAATGAGCCCCCACGAACTCCCATGTGAATTAAGTAGATCAACAGCCTGGTACAAAAAACAGATTTGGTCTGTACACCTAATATCTCCATTTATAACAAGCTGGACCCCCCCAGCTGTCTGCTTGACTTCACCCTCACTGAAATGAACCTATTAATTGTGTATGTAGTATTGACTACATACACAATTAATTAATGAAATCATATCTGACAATTAATATTACTTTCTGTGTGGTGTAGACTATCCAAGAAACCTGTATTTTAGTTTGGTGAATAAAATATATTTTTTTAATTGTATGTTACTAATTATCAGGCATCTGTGTATCTACAATCCATGTATGCGGGTTATGGGTGCATCCTCACTTGGGTAGTGCTCCACCCTCACATCCAAACATGGTCACTTCTGACTTGTATCCTTCTTGTATTTACAGTCTGTGGTTCAGACACAAAAATGCACTCCATCTTTAATGGATACTGACCTCTTGCAATGCATACATGTGTCAAACTGGCACGCAACCTCTGGCAAAGGGTCACAAGTAGATATTTCTTCATCTTAATTGGTATCAAGCAAAAAATAAATAAAAAATCAACCAGAACAGGATCTGAAATACCTATTCTTTATCTACAGGATAATAAATAGAGTATGGCCCACACACCCTTGATTGTCAGTTATAATATTCATGTTGAATCCTTGATGAGTTAAGGACCTCCAAACTGTTTATAAATCACTTAGGAGAGAAGAGATTATAATATCTCTGTATAAAAGCAATACCAGACGGGAGGTATTTGACTTAAACAAATCTTGATGGGTCTGCAGGCTCACCTTCTTAGACTTGCATAGCAGCCTGGTGTAAATGTGTTCCAAAGACACTCACTAACTGAAAAGCCAAATACAAAGTGGCACATGAAGGAAAACAACAGAAAAAAGGCCATCTCTGTCCTTTACATAAGATGGATGACCTAGATTAAGCTTTGTCTTGCACTAAAAGCTTAAATTAACAAATTTAAATCCATACTATGACAGGACTTTTGCCCCAGTTGTAAAGCATTGGCTGAAACAGAGGCAAACATATTTATCATATTACTACAAACACTTAAAAACTTTCTATGTGTTGTAGTCCAATGGTTGTAAAACTTTTACAGAACTGCTTCTTTATGCTGCAAGGATGGGAAAAGAAAGCAGATTAGAGGAGATTCTATAATAGTTCCCCCACATAACTTGGACCAGCTGGTGCACACCCACAGAATGGAACAACTGGGCTTTGGGGTTCAGCCTGTTGTCTCACATAGTGACTTAATGAAAGTCATCAAAGAGAAACACAGCAGAGAGTAAGGTTTGAATGAATAACCGAATAATTGCTGAGGCTTTTAGATGTGGTATGATAAAGCCAGACTTAGGGAAACAGGAGGAAAAGAAGGAGGAGGAGGAGAAGATTTTCTACAACACGATTGCCCTCAGTCTACATGATGGAGTATAGCTCCATACTCCATCAGAAATTAAGGAAAATGCCTTGGTGTGTTTAGCTGGGACTTCATTTCCTTAACACTCAGAGGAGCTGAGGTGAACATCTTGAAATTTCACTTTTAGTATGTTCAGTGCTGGCCTGGAATGGTTTGAAGATCCCTGGAATGGTTTGAAGATGGAAAATCTGAAACTGAACATTACCTGTGGTTTCATGTGCTGGTTGATGCCTTTCAGATCACTGATCATCTGTGGTGCTGTATTGGCTTATTTAAACAATTTTCTCAGTGATTCTTAACATATTTAGAAAGCTTCCACTCAGTCAGACACATGTGTGATACAGCTCATATTCACAACATATTTCAAAGGAAGGACTTCAACTGCAGGTGGCATGGTGGTGCAGTGGTTAGTGCTATTGCCTCACAGCAAGAAGTTCATGACTTCAAATAAACCAGCCAGCTGGGGCTTTTTTGTGTGGAGTTTGAATGCTTGTGTGGGTTCTCTCCAGTTACTCCAGCTTCCTCCCAGAGTCCAAAAAGATGCATGGGTTAGGTTAATAGGCAATTGTAAACTGGCCATAAGTGTGAATGTCTGTCTGTGTTAGCCCTGTGATAGACTGGCAACCTACCCAGGGTTTACCCTGCCTTTTGCCCCATGACAGCTGGGATAGGCCTCAGGCCCCTGTAATTGTGATGATGTAATTGGATAAGTGGAAGAAAATAGATGGATGGACTTCAATTGCATCTCTTGACAACTTCAAGTCTAAAGAACTTTACATTTCC
This sequence comes from Heterochromis multidens, assembly GCA_015108495.1. Lineage (NCBI taxonomy): Eukaryota > Metazoa > Chordata > Actinopteri > Cichliformes > Cichlidae > Heterochromis > Heterochromis multidens. Next base: position 42,447 of record VUQS01014883.1, read on the forward strand.
TGAGGTGCTTGACGGGGCCAGGTCTTGGTCCACTGTTATTCAGTCTTTGCTCTTTTTTGGCACCATCATACTGAAACACAATGAATCCCGCCATTTATCTGCTGATGATACACAGCTGCATGTGTTACTTTGCTTAGACAACCTGTAATTGAGCTTGAAAGATGCACTGACGATATGAAGCACTCAATATTTCAAAACTTTCTCTGACTTCAAGAAATAAAGAAACTCTGAAAGCATCCCAAAAAGTACAAAGGCAGAAACCTAAGTGTTTTTATTGATGTCTATCTTTACTCAAAGCACTCCACCAATGCCATTATGGTAGGGCTTGGTAATCATTAAAAAACAAATCCAAACATAAGCGTTTTCTTCCCCGGTCTGACTCACAAAAAATGGCCCATGTATTAATCTTCAAATTAGATTACTGTAATGTACTTTTTGCTTCCCTTGAAGACAACATTTAGGCTAAAATTCCTCTTCAGCTGGAGTGCCATGGGCAGAGTAAAATAAGAAATTATAACTTTACTGAACACTCTGCTGGCTGCCAGTGCAGTGTTTGCTTCAGTATTGAATTTGTATGTCAGTGTAGTGGTCAGAGTGGGACAGTGATTAAAAAAAAAAAGTGTGTGTGTGTGTGTGTGTGTGTGTGTGTGTGTGTGTGTGTGTGTGTGTGTGTGTGTGTGTGTGTGTGTGTGTGTGAGCGTGTGTATGTGTGTGTGTGTATGGGTATCTGTATGTGTAGTATCTATGTGTGCATTTTCTAACTCATCTGTTTAATGTTTTAATGCCTTTCAAACCTGTATATAAAATGTGCTATAGCTATAAATTGATTTTATGATTTTTGTAGTGTTTTGTTTTCTGTTTTTGTCATCACCAGCCTGACTAGGAAAAGCAGTTGGAAATGGATGGATGCCACTTTCAGGTCAGGATTAGAAGTGCTGTGTTACAATATTTGTCGACTTCCTTCAAACTGAGACAGAGAGGGTATGAAGTTCAGCTGTCTGCTGTAGTTAAAGACACAGAAGGCACACAGAAAAGTGTTGACATTTTTATTTTCTTTGCCCTGCAGGCACGGATTTTATTTCTAAAGGCAAATAAAATTAAAAATAATGCTTCCCTATTTCACCTGGAACATCCGCTGTTTACTGTGGCCTGACTTGAACTGCAAGGTATTTTGTACACTGCAGTAAATTCTTACGAAAACCACTTCCCAGCAGTATGATAGTCACAAATCACTTATTTAACAAATTCTTTCCCTATGTTTTTTTTTTATCTCTAAAAGTTTGCCTTCAGGGGAGCATTTTTCTTTACTTGTTCTCCAAATACATGAAACTAGAAGAAAACAAGTTGTGTTCCCTAGAGCACTGGGATGCAGTTTTTTTGGAGTCAGCTGCATGTTGGCGTCTCTCGCATTCGGTCTGTCAGTGCTGTGTGACTGTGTAGAGGCAGAATTCGAATTCAGGATGAGTGTATGTGTATGTTTGTGCGTGTGTGTGTGTGTGTGTGTGTGGGCTGTATCCACATGAATGAAGGACCAAATTCCACATTAATCAGAAACAAATCATGGCAAACCACAGGATCAAAGACCTGTCAGCTTTAAAGATGGCTTCATGCCCTACAAACTTTGAAAAATTGCTTTTAGCTCATAAGGAACTCAGCTTCCACCCAGAAACAGCATGACTATGGCTCAGAAGGTTCAGAGGCACTTTGCTCCTTTCAAAAAGCTTTTTCTCTTTTCGCCCCATCTTCTCTTTTCCTCTGCTCCCTCTCTCCTATCCTCACACAAATAATGAACAAGCTAAAATAAAGCCTGATGTCTGACCTACATTGTAAGAGCTCGATCTAAAGCAATTAATCTAAAAAAAAAAAAATGCTTCTTTAGACAGAACAAAAGTGTATACCAACAATTTCTTAATTTAAACTGAAGGTAGTATAATAGCTGACGTGGCTGCATTGCTCTCATCCTCATTGTTGTTGCACACTGGTTATTAGTAGTAATAGCTTGATTAAAGATCCTCTAAAATGTGTTTTAAAAACATTGTATGTCATGTTTCTAACTTTCTAATACTAAAATTCTCCCTGCTCTACAACCTACTTAACCTCAATCTTAAAACCGTAAATATAAAAATACTCTTCATTTCAGAGATTTAAAAGCCTGACACAGAATCACTCCTACTTCATTGTCAGGTCCCTTCGCTGGGTATGTGCACCGGAGGTTTCAAGTTTCCACATTATATGGTACTTATTTAAGAGTGGATCAGGACTGAGTTTCAAACTTGTTGTTATGTCTTATAAACATTAAATACAGATTTAAGGTGGTTACAGTGACACGTTCCTCATTGAGCACATAAATGTGTGTCAAACATTTTGCAATACAATTGAAAACATCTTAGAAAATATACAAATGTACATGTCCTCTTTAGAAATGTACACATTATTTTGACTGATAAACTCGTTCCTTATCACTGGGATAAACTAAAAAGACTCGACTGGCACCTTCCAGGCATGCTAACTTGATGAGAACATTTCTGATTTGCTAATTTACTATGTTTTAAATTGTCAACACTTATTTCACATCGCCCACAAGAGACATCCTGTGACATCGTGCCTTGCAGTGTTTTCAGCAGGCTGATCCCAGATCAAACAGAATTTGGTGAGCCACAGTTGTCAGGGTTAGTCAGCTCCACTCATGACTCAAGTTTAACAGTGGCTGAATGGGACCTGTGAACTCTTGCAAGCTTAAGATGAGGCTGCTATGATCTGGTTGCCTGGCTAGGAAATATCTGCAAGCACTGGACGTGAGTGAGGCAGCTGACTTGGAGTATTTCTGTTCACTTCTAAGTTACTGTACAGCTTGAAGCTTGTTTTTAATTAGAAGGTTATGACAAACATTTATAAGCAGTTGTATGAGTCATTGTTTGTTTTATAGTCATCTCATCATGTCACAGTGGAACGGTTCACACAAATATAAATAAGATTCAAAAGGCAAACTAGTGTATGTGCAAAGGAATGTGTTCGTGACCATGTTTATCTCTGCCCAAAACTCCTTTCTCAGTTGAGGTGCAGTTTTACAGCCAGATCAGATTTATAACACTTTATGTCCTGTGTGAAATAGAAGCAGAGGTATGAGTATGTGACATACAGTCCTGTCCTTGCATAGCTTCCTATCACACACTGAGTATTAATAGACCTTTCGGATCGATATTGAGAGGAGAAATGACTGCTAATCAATAACATCAACATGTTGTACTTCCCTTTTTTGTCATTTATTTTGATAACTGTGTTGTTCAGTGTTTATACATAATTGGACTATTGCTGTGGTCATTATTCATGCCATATTACATTTTCAAATGCATCTTTTGAACAAAGTCATAAGTTTGATATGAGCCTAGCTCCTACCAGTTGTAATAGCTCACTGTGATGATGTACAGCTTTGCGGCCATATCAAGGCAGTACTGTGCTCCACCTCCAGCTTTGCAGTGAACAAATCCTCATCTTACCCCTGGTTAACCCAGAACTTCTCCTCATGAATCCTGCTTTTTATGATCCAGAGGTTTAGTGTTGACGTTTGCTATGCTGCTGGTCATATGTCGGGGTGGGGGATAAACTTGACAAAATGAACATGGTGTGAACTTCAGCACTGTCAAAAGGCTTCTTGACACGTTGACAGCCACAGACGGAAAAGTCTTGTTAGAGTGCATAAACACACTTGAGGTGTCAATGTAGCTGTAAAAAACACTTGTTACTTCTGTCGAAAACAATATGATATCTACTAGACTAGAGGCTTCTCTGACAGCAAGTTTAGCACATTTGTTTTTTCCTTTAAGCTTTGATATATAGTGTTTTTTGTTTTTTTAGAGAATGGATAAATGCATGGAGGTATTGTGTACCAATGGTTAATTGAAGACATTAATGCCATATACTGTTGGCACTGAGTCATACTGTATCTGCACTGCACAAAGAGCACTGAAAGGTAGCATTTTTCTTGGATGAATCAATAGAAGGTATGCAGACTATTCTTCTTTCAAATGCAGCTAGCAAAAAAGGTCAAGGCTCTGACAGCAATTATTTTCTGCTACTAGCTCAGAAAGAAACAATTACCAAGTTTATCACTGGCCAGTTTTCTACACGTCCACAGAGAACTCAAGATGTGCAGTGTAGTAATGGCTGAAAGGGAAGAATTTCAAAAGCTAGAGGTTTGTCCATGGTGTCACCATCAGAAAGTCCAACAATACCTTCTTTCCATCACACCACTTGCTATTGAAGAAATATTGTAGCTTTCTTTGATTGTTAAATATATTGTGTAGTGCAATGCAGCATGAAGCACTGTGAAAGTATGTACATATTGCATGTGTGCTTCCTAAATAAATACTTAGTATCAACCACAAAACAAACCACAAATCTCTGCAAACAGCACCTCAAGTTTTCATGCTTGACTTCCCCCGCTAAGCAGAGGTCCTCTGTTTACATGCTGAAAGGTTACCAGAATCATTAGTTGATGCTTTTTATGACATAGCTAATGATCACCATTTGTTGCCTTTACCTCTTGAGGGTTTGTAAGATATCCAGAGAATGATCATTCAAGCTTAGCATGGTTTTGACTGGAATATTTTTGACTGTATGGATTTCATTAATATAATTTTCTTCTTTTTGATGTTTGTATTTTGATGGATTTATGAACAACATACATTTGTAGATGTTGCAAATTGGTGGTGAATCACAGCTGTGCAAAGTGTGGCCCCTGTGTTTGTGAAAACCACGTGCTGCTGATTTTTTTTTTTCTTGCTTAACGGCAACTCACTCATCAGTTCAGACTTTTCCAAAACACATTTAGAGGGTTCACAGCCTAGTGTGCCTGGGGCACTTTTGTTTGCCTGACACCATAAATGAGGAATTAAATCAGGGGCACTTATATAGACTTTTAACTTAACCAGGCTTGTCACACATAACTGGTGCTTTCATACAAGAAAGACAACAGAAAGACCCTTCTCTGGGCCAAAGAAATTTTTTTTATTTATTTATATGAAGAGCCTTGAACCAGGGTGGATTATAAGCTAAAATAACTTTTAGTTATTTCAATAACATATTCATTCTCACATTTGAAACATGCAAAACTCCATCCCAGTTTAGTCTGTTTGTCACTGCAAGAGCCTCATATAAACGTCTGTAGATCTGATTACTTCCCCACCCACATATTAAAGATAAATAGGAAAAATATCATGAACTAGCAGTCTCCATAAGATTGGCCTCCATCATGTTCTGTAAGACCAAACCATCAGTTTATTCAATAGAATTGATTTACATTATCTTCAGATTAAATTACATGAAACACAGGATATATATTTATCCTCTGTGTTCAAGGTCCAGAGCTTATCTACAGGTCACCTGTAGTCAGTGTGCTGAGATGGATTCTAGATTCAGATTTAACAACATTAACAAATCAACAGATATGCAATGTCTCAAAGACTCTTACAGCCCAGGAAGAACTGGTAATAACAAAGCCAAGTAAGACCTGGTAATTTCCAAAGAACTACAATTCTTTGGAAAATCTTCAACTCCTTACATTGCAGTATACTTGACTGAACAGACTGAATAAACATTAAGAGACCCGATTGTTTGATGCTGGTTTCTTGGGTTCATCTCTTCTGGATTAGTGTGAATGCTGCATTGAATAGCTGTGTTAAGGTTATATGCAATATATAGCTATATTGCATATAACCTTCTCTCTACCTGCCTGTGGGAGAATCTGAAAGGAATAGTGATCCAATGCATCATTCCCTTACTAAATCATTTAGCAGTGAAGCTTAAATAAACAGATTTAATTGCTGTGTGAAATGTGAGCCTGATTGAGAGACATAACAGCATTTCACATCATATATTTAATGTTCATTTGCTCACATGATTATACCTGCTACCTTATTAGGCTGTGGTCAAACTGAGATTACATTATTCAAATCATTGATAATGTCCCTCCCCAGACATAATTTCATTACCTTTGAAAGGATTTAATAGCAGAGGATATTACTACACATATCAAATGATGCATGATAAATGATTGGGATTTTTACTTGTGCTGTTGGACATGAACTAGAGGCATGAGTCTGGAATACTTCTTAGACTTCCATTTCGGCTGTGGGCAGCCTGGGTAATCATTAACGACATGGCTCTTAGTACATTGAGACCTGGATTTTCTCATTGTCCAAGTAGGCAATCACAGAACAGCTGTTTGTGCTCTCAGGCTGCAAGCAACAAGAAAAGAGGAGCAATTTGACATGGAGCAGGTCATTAGATGAGAACATGGAGTCACTGTCAATATTTGCACTACACAGATATTTGGGTGAACCTATTAACCCCATCTGAACCAGAGGTTCATGGAGTTGTCTTCCTTTACTGTTTAGGTATGTGAAGATTCTCACTGGCAGGGTTAACTATGGGATAACAATATTTAGACTAGTCTCTTACGACTGGGATTCCTTCTTGTTTACAGACATCTTTAAAAAGGTTTTCTGGTCTCTGTGCTGCTTACATTGTCTGGTCTCTATCATATCAACACTCTTTACAGCCCTAATTGGGATTCCTTATGCATACATTCTTGACTTGGATTTACAAATAAAGATAAATTCCTTCTACGACTGTGGATGTTAAAAATTTCAAGGCAGTCAATCAGCCAGTCATAATCAGTCATCACACAGAAGCCACTGAAACAGGGTAACAAAGCTAGTAGCTTATAGGGGGGTCTTAATGGCACAAGTACGCCTGATCATTAACATACTTTCAGTTGCAGCATAGCAACAACAGACTATCTTGTAAAAATTAATTTATAACAAATGTAGGTGAATTCCTATAAACATAACCTGGCTTGAAGTTGATCTGGAGAACAAGAGGAAGATGATGTTACATCTATTCAGAGTACCCAGACTATGACTGGGATTTTACTGCTGTCTGGATGAGCATCATTTTTGGAACTGGCAACCTCTGGACTCACATCAGTGTATAGGTCTGAGTATGTGAAGCTTTTATGTGGTGTAAGCAACCATGCTATCCACCCTTCTGTGAACTTTGGGCAGTGAAGTGTTTGCTAAAGGTGTAATTCTAGCTTTCCTTACTCTAGACTTTAGCAGACACCAAGGCTCAGGTGATCAGTCACTATAGAGAAAAGCATTCAGATTGGGAAGACAAACAAAGACGCCCACTCCAAACACCTCTAGCTGCTCTGGTCTCAACTCCTCATCCACTCTGAAATCCGCTGGGAAGACTTAAGCCACTGGCCAGGGTCACTGAGGTTGAAATAACACAGCTACTTCAGTTTGACCCACCAGATTAGGCCACGACCGCCATCCTTCATTTGATCTGCCAGCAGATATCACATCTATAGGCTTATTTAGTCCACTGACCGATTAATGGATGTAATTGGATCCATGTATGTATGTTTACTATCTGTGTCTATCTGTCTATTAGTGGCTTCCAGGGATTTTCAAAAGGTGCAGAGTCAGTTGTGAAAATAACTATAAACCAAGTGGAAATATGATATAAGATGCCACTGTTATGTGTTATACTCTGAAATCATTGTTTGCTTCAGTGACAATTTATAATGAATAACTGATGTACAGCAGGTCACCAGCAGTGAAATACATGTAGGTATGACTTCTGGGTTGTATTTCTTTGTGTACACCCACCCTCTGACTCTCCCAGCTTACTGTATGTCACAGCCAAACATTTCATGGACGAAATGATAAAATGCGACAAATTGTGTCTTCATGATGAAGCTCACCCCTTTATTTCTGTGTGAAGAGATCCGAATCTCTTTGCTCTCAACTGTATCATGGTTTCAAATCATTTTTGTGCCACTTTGTGTGTAATTATCTCCACATGTGCAAGCACTCACAAGCTCTCTCAAATTATCCACATATTTTCATCTCCGGCTCAAATGTGGGAAGCGTATTTGAAGCACATAAATGGATCAGCAGCCGTCTAACCACTGCTCCGTGTTTCCCAACAGTGATGCATCTCGGCACTGTCACACTGCTCTTTAATTTGGAGGATCTCTGCTCAGGCCTGAAACACCAGAGAACAGCAACACACTCTCTGACTGGCTGCTGTATAATTAAAGAAGAAATGTTTGCCTCAGTAGCCTTGTCACACCAGTATCGAAACCCTTGTTAGCCACCAGCACTAAATTAGAAGTTCTTTGTTGCTGGCCACATAACATTTTAAATTGTATTAGGACATGCACACATGCAAAAATATATAGGGAAATGCGACATATAGGAACCAAATGTAAGCATCTTTTCCCAGATTTCCTGTCTGATATTTATGGAGCCAATTTTAATGTGCATAAAAATAGCATTTGATAATTTTTTTCCCCCCCTTTTTTTCCCCACATGTAATCACGTCTCTTCTCACTCTACAATTATGAATCTTGCTGCTGGGACTAAATTATTAACAAGATGCTGGTTTAATTAAGTCTCGAGTTAAAGGAGCAATGTTTTGAATCAAATACTATTCTGTGTCACTTGAGATCAGTGAATGCACACTGTGACATTGTTTTGAAGCTTTAATACAAAACATCACAGAAAATGTATTCTTTTTTTTTAATTCATAATGTAGTGTTTGTAATATAGGGTTGCATGTTGCTTCCCACAGCTGACTGCTATTGGAAACAAACCTATAAAAAGCTTGAATGATGGGCAATTTTGGGTTCAAGCTCACAGTTTAGATAGAATATGTTAATGTTTAATATATTATACGGATGTGTTTGTATGCTTTACTGTAAGTGTTTGTGTGGGCGTGTGCATTTGTAGCCATAAGCATTTGTAGCAATGAGCTTTTTACGTGTAGAAATCAGAAAAGATCTACTATTGTCATCTTTGTTCTATATATCTTCATACATCCTTGACTGTGAGGAAGGGAATGACTAGGAGATTCCTGTGCATGATGAAGTTCTAGTTGCAGGATGTAGCGTCAGGGGTCATGGGCCAAAGGGGAATTTCAGGTTCCACATCTACAACTTTGCCCAGACTATCCAGGCCGCTGTCAAAGTGGGCAGCCAGCTGCACTCTAATGTGAATTAGCAAGACAAAGAGAGAGTTTAGGGGAGGCTATAAGATGGGCTTTGATTTCTCAGAGATTTATGGGCGTGATGAAATCAGCTTTGAATAAACAGGGTTTGGACATTTTTTCTATCATTTAACTACATCTGAAGGCTCTGGGGTTTGTTCTGGGAGACAAACACCCTGGATAAAAAGACAGCAAATCTAAAGAGAAAGAAGAAAAGAGGGCTGCAGCTTCTTCTGAAGTCCTCACATGTCTCATTCAGGGACCCATCAGCTGGCTGAAGCCCATTGTATGTTCTGCTTCACGACCATTACTGCCTTTCCAGAGAAATTCCCAACTGAAGACTTATGGAAATTATTCTGATGTGTTCCTGGGATACCAAGAAAACATTTGGCTGCCAACATGTAAAGGTCCTTGGCTGCTGCTAAACAGTTTAACACTAAGAAGGCATTTCAGTGAAACATCCTGGTCTTTATCAACCAGTTAAACAATTTTGATGTATGTATACAGCAACTACATTACCCAGTGGATAGTGATAAGGGTGGCTTCCTCTCAATCCCCTCTCCTCTATCCTCCATGTCCTGCAGTAAATACTAAGTGCCCTCAGTGACCCTAACAGTGATAAATAACCCTTAAGGTTAACTACGTTTCAAATGGAGCAGTGAGGCCATTATAGGCCTCCAGAGTTTTCTTGACATCCTCAATATGTTATCTGTATGCCCAGGGACTTTTACTAGGGTAACATTAACTGGGCTCTCTTTTGTGTTCTGACTGATGAAGTTAGAAAAAAAATATTTTAACCAAAAAACCTGAGAAGGATATTTCAATCTTCTGTCTGCATGTTTAGCAGGCACAATAACTCTCTGTATAAAATGCATGCATTTTGTGTTGGAGATGACATGTGTTGTGTATGGTGAATGATCCCGCATTTATTACTGAAGGAGCACATGTGTGCATGCAAATGTTTGCAGAGATAGTGCTGGGTAATAAATTCATGATAACTGCAACTTGATGTCTTGTAAGCACCTTTGCGTTTATCTTTCTTGGCTACCAAAGTTACCTTTGAAAACGTCTGGAACCTGAAGATGCCGTGATTCATGTCAGAAGTAACATGACATGAAGCTTCACTTCTCCTGTAAACACTAATGAAAAAAATAGACAGTGCTGATCAACCACTTTAGTCAGAGGAAAGTAGCTGTCAGAAAGTTCAGTAACTATTTTGTATAAACACTATGTGCACACTGTAGTTTTATGTATTTAAGAGCTTTCACTCATAAACTGATGTGAAGTACAAGACATCTATAGACTCCTGTGGATCAAAGGCAGGAGCCCGTCTCAATCCACAGTGATGGCAACTTCTGAGAGGGAGCATGAGAGAAGATTAGCGTCACATCATACAAGTACATATGCTTTAAACAGGAAAAAAATTGGAAATATGTCTTCCTCGTTATTAGAAAAGACAGTAACATATGCTATACCATATGTATAAAACAATGTAAAAACTTCCAGCTAGACCTTTTTATTTTCTGAAAGCCATAAAAATAAATGTGGATTAGCCTGCACCAGGGTATCAAGCTCACTGTAGTCCAACACCTCTAAATTTATCTCCTGCCATTTGTTGGAAAAACCTACATTCTGAAAATGTTCCAAATGTAAAAATGTGGTTATTGAACCTTCCATTTGCAAAGCAGACAATTAACACCCTGAGTTATCTTAACACTTGCAATTTCAACAGTATGTCACAGTGGAGCTACAAAAGCACAAAAGCTCCATATGTTACAACTTTGAATTGAAAAAAAGAAAAGAAAAAACTTTGAATTTCCACAAATTTCCACATTACACTTACTGTGTCCCCACAGCAATAATGGCAGTGCATCTTATTAAAACAAACAAAAAAAGTGATTAATCAGTTCACTGCAATTTTCCCACTTTGCAAAGCCTTCCAGTGAGACCATTTTTAGCCTCTACACTGCACATTAAAAACCCTTAAATGAATGACGAGACTACAAAAGTGTATTGCAGTCACCACCTAGTGGTCTTGACCATGTTACATTTGTTACCAACTTTTAATACACAGGTCTATTGCAATGCCTATCTATGTATGCTACCTGTCCAAGTACACTTCTGCATCATATGTTGATATAAAATAATTGAAGACCCAGAAGCAAGAATGATGAAAAGATATCAATAATTATTCATAAGTAGTAGTATTTGTTTAATCTGATAGGTCTTAGAAAACCTGGCAATATTCTGACCACCCTCAAGTCCACATCATAACTTTTATGTGTTATTTTGCATAAAGCAGTTATACAATCAGACAATTAATGGTCATGGCAAAAGAAAAATGTTTTGAGGACTGCTTATAATTCCACTAGGTGGTGACTGCAACTCACTTTTTTGTCATGTCATTTATTTTTGCGCCTCCAGACTTGTTTTTGTGGTAAAACAATTCATTCAGCTTTAGTAGTATTTATTTTAAAGTTAGCAAACAATTTTAAAAAATATAAAAAATAAAAAGTCTGAGATAGTTTGGACATGTGCAGAGGAGGGATACTGGATATGTCAGACAAAGGATGTTGAACATGAAGCTGTGGTGACCCCCCTAAAGGGACCAGCTGAAAGAAGAAGAAGAAAAAACAATAATAATTTTCATAATTCATTAATAATTGATGTGTAAACCATCAATAAACGTCACTCAGATGGTTATTGTAAAGTAGCAAGTGCTGCTGTTAGGTTAGGTTTAGGAAAAGATTGTGGTTTGGGTTCAAATACAACCAATTATAAGATTAACTCTGCATCTATTTATGGGAACAGGCTCACTGATCAGTAATGAAATCTTTATTAGAATTGGTTATCATTAGCAAATAATATACAGCTGTATAAATGTTTTATGTGCTCTAATATCATTAGAGTGTAATGCTATCTTATCAGCTATGATTCAGTACTACAATAAAATTTAAATCATAAAGTAATGTGTTGCACAAACAAATGACAAAGTAAATTAACTCATAACAGGTGATTAGTGATCATTATCAAATGTTGTTAACTGCAAAAAATCTAAAGTTATTGTTAGCCAAATTGCCATTTTCAGTTGTAGACATATGATATAGCATATATTGCTGGAAGACATATTTCCCCACTCTTTGTTCCGTTAATGTGTAAGATGACACAAATCTACTATTATGCTTCAAATATGTCATACTGAATAAAAAGTTAAATATAGGATGCTGTGAAGAATCTGTCTAAGAAGATTTTAAGGAAAGATCAATGTTTTCATGAGGAGCTTCACATTATTAGATTTTGCTTTGCTTTTTTTCCTTTTTTTTTTTTGTTTATCCTCAGAGATGCTGTTAAGACATTTTTTCCTTAACCACATTTTACTGGGATCTTTGGTTTATGCCGATTTGCTGAAATAATGTCTGCATGTGGTGCCAAGTTTCCAGAAGTTGATAAGCACATCCTTGAAATGTAGCCAGGTGGAGCTATTTACATTTACAAAGTTGTTTGTTCTCATTTCACACATGCTTGGCAATCAACAGAAATTAAATGAAGGCTACATGAAAACCTGCAGATCAGAAGTTTACCCGAGAAATCATTTACTTCCAAGACACTGTATAAATGAACATGAGAGAGACTTCGAACTTTTCAAAACTTTTGATTTACATGCTCATTTAATCTGCAGTTCTTCTTCTAAATACAGTGTAAATATAGTGTAGCACCATGCCTACATAGTGGAAGTATTTATCATGTCAGAATATAGCTATAATGAACATGTTCCCAGGTATTTAAGTCTTTTGTGTGTCATAGCGCCACCAAGAGGTACAATAAACATACATATATGTACATAAACATACTGCCATTTGCTAGTATGCCCTACCTTCTAACAGTGCAGCAATCATTAGTTCAGTAAGAAAACAGCATCTTTATTAATCAACATGGCATAATCGTGTACTTCTGCAGATAGCTCATCCTACTAACATCTGTGAAGACTGCAGATGATTAAACTTTTCAGCAGTGAGCAGAATGATTTTCAAAAGGTTTATTTAGAATACTGACGAAAAGGCAAACTCGAGTTTGTACAAAGCAAATTAATCACAGGACATGACACACTTGCAACACAAAGTGGGCTATACATTTCAAGG
>VUQS01014883.1:55659-66694 GCA_015108495.1 Heterochromis multidens
TATAAATTTTAAAAAAATAAAAAAAAAAAAAAAAAGAAGCACCATTTTCAAAACTAGATTACAAAATGCAAAATATTTTTATTTGGTATATCAAGTACAATGATAATTCAGAAAATAAAACAAAACTTCATGAGTTTATTAACACTTATTTTCAATTTAGAGGATTTTCTTATTTCCTTCAAGAATTACACAGATTAAGTAAGGCACATGGTTCAAAGCATCTGACAGTCAAAACATACAAAACAATGTTAAAAAAAAAGAAGCTCGATACTCTGGCAGTTGAAGCGACATCTCTTTGGCACAGCTGCATGATTTGTGAAAGACACAAACTCTATCATGTAAAGGAGCATGACAATGTTAACTTGACGACACTATGTACACAACGTATGAAAAAAATGTTATAAATATGTCTAAAAACCACAGACACTATGTACATCTTTGTACTGAAGCAATGCAAGGTTATTCATCTCATCACACATGATGGATTTGTGGAAATCAAGTGCCAGCATGCATCAAAAGTCAATATGTCACCAACACAAATCTAAACACACTCTGAAGACACTCTGTCATGACAGGACACAGGTGTAGTGTTGAAATTCACAAAACAAACAGGTGTGATGCTTTCAGTATGTGATGGCAAAATACTGAAATACAGCAAAAAAAAATTTTTTAAAAATCCCATTTTGTGTTTAAAACTATTGGTGACACATGCACTTTTGTTCTATTGTTGGGATGTCAGTCCATGGTCTGTGGGTAGTAAGCACAGTGCGATGTTGTGGTAAGGGGTCTCCTAACTACCCTTCCTCTTTTCTCCTCCCCTGATTCTTTCATTCTTTCTTCCTCAGGACGATATAAATTAGGCCACTGATGAGACAAAGAGGGAAAGCCACCCAAGCCAGCACGTAGGCATAGCCAAACTCTGTATCGGCCCTATCATTTGGACTCATCACAGTGTAGATGATTGCCCCACACATCACAAACACACCTAGGAAAGACGAGAAGAGAGGTGAGGGGACTCTGAAGGAAACTGAAGTGAATATAGATGATCTCACTACTCCACCCGTTTCTTCTCAGGGTGTGACCGCCAGCATGTGATGAAGTCATACTCACTTGCCAAGATCTGGAAGATGGCAGTGAAGAAGAAGCGTCCGCCCTTGACCAGTCTGAACAGCTGATATAAAAACGCGATGAGGGAGAAGAAGCAGAAGAGCACGGACAGGATCATGAGAGCTTGCACTGCCTGGATCCAGTCTAGAAGGCAGACAGAAAAGGTGGACGGCATGAAATTCACATCACTTTTCAACAACAAATCACACTGCATTTTGTTTGTTTTCTATAAACACAAACAAACCTTCATTGCTAGATGGTTTGCAGTTGTAGCCTCCATTAGTTGTTATGCAACTGTACCATAGATCTGTGCCTCTGCCCTGAGCTACAGACCAGGCCTGGTAAACACAACAACACAGAGCCATTTAAACATACTGCAGTACATCCAACAACAATATTAGATAGCGATCAATCACTAAAACAACTGCTTGTCTATTCAGATCACATCCCCATGCTCCATTCTGTATTTTTCACAATTTAAAAGTTAACCAAAGGTCTCACAGAACTTACACTGGCAGCTGTCGACACAATGAGAAGAATGAGAATGATTATGTGCAAGATGAGCACTCCAAGCAGGACGAGCAGCATTTTTTTTTTCAAGTAGGTCTGCAGGGATATAAAAGAAAGAAGACATTTCACATGAATTTGCCATCACACGAACCCACTTCTAGGTGTGTGACTCAGTCTCAGCTTATCTTCACGCCAGAGGGCGGCATTTCCTCACTTATGCTGCAACCGCAATGTTTACCTCAATGGGAAAGTGTTCCCTTACATTCAAACATGGGACGAAGAAGGAAGGAGCTTTGACTTCCTCCCGAAAATAGTTAATAGTTAATGTCGAGTTTAAAGTCAGGCTGTACTAATGGATCTATTTTTTTCCTTTTCCAAGGTTATTCAAGCTATTGGACTTTCGACCTATTTAAATGTCCAGATGACTTAACTAATTGATTAAAGCAATGTAGGTTTGCATAAAAATCTT
The DNA here is from genome assembly GCA_015108495.1 of Heterochromis multidens. NCBI lineage: Eukaryota > Metazoa > Chordata > Actinopteri > Cichliformes > Cichlidae > Heterochromis > Heterochromis multidens. The sequence goes on from VUQS01014883.1 coordinate 57,746, forward strand.
TAGAGAAAAGCCTGGTTATAAAGCAGCTGTCGATATGAGTAAGAGAGACTGTTTCCCGACTAATCAGCGCACGCTGCTGGAAAACAAACTCAACCCATCTGCGTGAAAAACATTCCAGCAAAGTGCCGCCATGCACGAGACACAACTTTTACTGTTTGGTATTCTTAAGTACAAGCATCTAACTTTAAAAGTGGGATAGACGAGCGAGACAGTCAGGCAAAGTCACAGCTTCAAACAGTTTAACGGTTTTTGCGTCATAAAAGTAAATCCACGGTCGATTTTAAGTCCCGGGGAGAAGTCCTGCTGTATGAGGGTAAAAGTCAATGAAAAAAAATCAAATCACTGACTAAAACAAGAGTGTGAAAAAGGCCTCCAATATATTAATCCGACTTACAAAAAACGGCAAATCAAAAGTTGTTTTTCTTTTCCGTTAAAAGGATCGAGTTGAAGTGAAGAGCTGGGAAAGTATCACCGTGCTTCTGCTCTCGCGACTCTCTGTAGCTACTATTCCAGATGTGGCTCACACACCCCAGACTGTCTCTTTCTCCGCCTGAACACCGCCCTGCAGGCCCTGCACGTCACCAGAGGCCTACTCCTTTCTTTCCCCCCCTTTCCTCCCGTGGAGGCTCATCATCTGGATTGTACTGAAATCCACACTACTGTAGTATATCCTATGGTATTAGTGTGCAAACCTAAAGCCTCTCTCACACACACACACACACACACACACACACACACACACACACATAATTTTACCTATTGAGATAAAAAAAAAAAAAAGGTAATGTTTTATTAATTTAATGAGTCATACCCTGCATCCCAAAGTGTTCATTATTGAAATACTGCATAGTACATTTCTGATTATGTACACTGACAGTCAGGGTGACTCTTGACTTTGTTGCATTTGATTTAAGTTGGGTGGACAGCCCTACTGACCCCCAGTGACTAAACTCATTGATAGTCATACAACACACATGTACACACGTCAAGCAGTGTGTGAATGTAGGTGTTTGCATGTGAATGACCCAGCCCTCTGGAGGCCCCATGGTATGCCCAGAATGCCTGTGTATGTGTGAGCCTCATGTGTATTCCCTGAGTCTATGAAGAGACGGGAGAGTTTGTCCAGTGCCAAAGGGAATTAAAACAGTGCAATATTTTGGTCATGCTAAACTGATGGAACGGCTTTCCTCAAGGTCCAACGATGGGTTACTAAGATTGCAGGCCAAAGCCTGCCATAGTTCTGCATCCCTCATTACACTGTGGTCTCATGCCATTTCCTCACAGTGGCAGAGTTGTAAACCCAAACCAGAATGCCAGTGACAACAGTGATAAAAGAACAAGCACACATTGCTGTTTTAAAACCGCCACAGTTCAAACATGATAGTCATCATCTGCTGCAGTCAGAGAACACAGCTTGTGCCTCCCTCTTTCCTCTCCCTTGCTGTTTTTGGCCCATCAGGTGGATTCCTGTGGTCTGTGTTTGTAAACACGCAAAGAGATGAACTGTGGGTTGCTGTACAGCCTCCCTGTGGGATGCCCGGTGAGGTAGCACTGTGTGTCCTGGCAGAGGTGGAGAGGCAAAAAGAGACAGCTCTTTGACAGCTACCCGGACCACTGGATGGACGTGCCGCTATTTATGAAGATGCAGTTGGTGCAGTGGTCAGTGGGGACAGGCTTTGCCAGCAGCAGGAGAAGCATGGAGAAAAGATGAACCTGGCTGCCCAGCTGGAGCAGGTGTGAGAGGAGACTACAAATGTTAGTGGTTTAACACTCCTCTGTGGTCAGAGAGAATTCACAGGCAATGCTGTTTTGTTACTTACAAAGTGGATACAGAGCAGAATGGGATAAATCTGGATCTGGCAGAAAACTACAGAAAACCATCAAAGAATAACAACAACAAAAAACCTTAATTATAAAGTTATAGTGTTGCTGCTACTGTTGTAAACTCTCATAATGTAGTATCTGTGATACATTCCTCAGCAAATGAAGCATTATTGCAGTGAGCCTTAATGTTCCCCTCCCTTTCCTTTTTACTTCATTTGATTTAATAATCTCTAATAAGAATGCAATAAACATATTATTATGCAGTTGTCGCATTTTTAATCATATTTATAAAAACAAGCAGAAATTGCTTTTCTAATGAAATTTTTATGTGAATGTTTGAAGTTTTGTGATGAATATTTCAGTATGAAACACACACTTGGACAACAACAAAAAGAAAAAAAATCCTCACTTATTTTGGAACGCTGTAAAAGCTGTTGCTGCTCTCTTTGACTGATCACTTGGTTCACTCAGTGATAGCCCAACTGTAACCCTGATGAGTTATGATCTCTGTTACACGGCTGATAGCAAACTGAAAGCCATCCAAAACCGTTTCCCCCCAAAAACCCATTAAATAAAAACACAGAGCTTGTCTTTTCAAAGAGAAGAATTACAAAGCAAACAGGCAGAAGCAGCTCAACACCAATGACAATAGCAAGGTTATTCAGCTGCAGCTGAATTTAATACTGGCGCACCATTTTAATTAAGACTTTCACCAAGACACAGGTGAGATATTTTAGATGGTTGTTTAAAATATTAAAATTACAAGGCTGGTGGTGTGTTTACTGCACAGACTGAAATTTATTTCCTTAAATAAACCTCACTTATTTGTGAGACCTACTTACTTCAGGCAAAACAGCTGACCTGAAACCAAACCACAAAGGCATCACATTGACTGTACTGTTTGGTTTGTATTAATGAAAATACAAACCAAAAACAATGTGAAAAGTTAGGCTGTGTCTCCTGTTGGAAAACAAATGTTTTAATAGAAGATTAAAGTAAACCCACAATAACATGCAGCATCCCCGGTATGAATGACTTTATTTGCATTGCTGCTGACATTTTTATCTGCATTTATAATTACACATTACACAATTACACAAAGGCTCAGAGCTAGTTTTCTTTCCTTGCTCAGTGCGAATGTTACTTTCGCTTTTCCTTTTTGGTTTTATAAGCTCAAAGCACACATATAAAGACTTGTATCAAAAGTCAAGTTTAGACTTGGAAGAAACCGGATTAACAGGAACAGTTTGTTATTTAGTAATAAAATGACTCAGTCTCAGTTCAAGCCCAGCCCAGTTTTACAGCACTGGTCTCCACCTGCAGGAGTGGCCAAATGACTTTTTGGACTGCTTCATCTCCGATAACAAACATGTGAGTGAGGGAACAGTGACACAACTGGGGATTAGGGTTTGGTTTTGGATGTGACCCTGAATTGGCTGCCTTGAGGATGTCTTACTGGGACGGCTAACAATTTTACATGTGTGACTATGAAGGAATGAAGGAAGCCCCTCCACCTATGGAAAGTCAAGGAAAAACTGAAGCTCTGACATCAATCTGTTGAGAAGCTAAAAAAAACCAAAAATCACATCTTTGGCTCATCACAGCTGGAAATCATTGGATGCTTTTCTGCACTATTCACAGAACTTTTTGTTCATTTAGGCTGTTTGTGCTGTGGTATAGTCGGGATTCACTTTCAAACATGATGATACGTGAACCCGCTGACAGTGACATTCCTCTTGCAGATGCTGTCCATGTTTTCCAGGATGTGCATGACACTTTTTTTGTGTTTCTTAACCCTCAGGGCTGAACTGGCCTTCTGTGATGTGCTTACTGTTTGTGTTTTTTGCCACTCAGTGACCATCAGATAACAACCCACAGACAGAGAGAGAGATGAAGCGTAACCATCCACAAGCTGACCTGTGTTAAAGGTTTGCGTAGCCATGGTAACAAGTTGACACCCAGTGACACCAGCAGCAGAATGCATGCTGACAATGCTCATGAATATGCACATGTTTCAAATATGACCATGCCCCTAATACACAACATTTGTATCTTATATATGTGTGCAAGTATAAGGATAATGTTATGTAATTTGTGCTGTACATGCCCTGTGTCGCCTCTCTCATTTTAAACTTCAAAACTCCAAGAAGAGCCATGACTGAGCCGAAGATGGTAAATCAGATAAAACAGGCCAAGATGTTTAAAAGGGGTTAGGGCTGTTGTTTCCTTCCCTTTAGGAATGGCTCTGTCCCTCCCTATGAAGAAACAACAACCAAATAAATGAGAGACATATGGCATGACAAACTCCAGATTGTGGCACCCTAGTGATCCTAAACATGTGGTAATCATTAGCCCCTGGCTTCCTGTTGGAGTCAGTGTCATCAGGACACACATCCCAACAGGCAAGACCATAACACAGACTGTTGCTTGGAATCGGAGTGATACTGGCCTCAGGGGTTTAGAATGAAGCAATAAAAACTATGAAAGAATTCAATTTGAATTGCTTTGCTCTCATTTCTACTCACTTCTCACAGCTCTGTTATCTATGGATAAGCATTTAAGCTGCATCAGACACACTCCATGCTAGTTATTTTTAATTACAATCAAATATGTCGCAATAAACACTGATGGTCATATGATCCATTTGCGCTCAGATCTGCAAATCTGTAGCTAAAATCCACTACAACTCTCAGAGAAGAAAATAATTCCTGTGTACTTGTTATGAGAAGTTTGCTCATTCCAGTTGGTGTGCTATCTTTTCCAAGCAGTGTAGCTGTCCTCCTTTGACAGTTAACATTGCAGCATTTCCTTCACAGGCTGCCAATTCAGATTTTATGAGAAGAAAGGTGCTTGGAAGGAAATATTTTCTTTCCTGAAATGTTTCCAGCACTTTGATGCTTTTGTGAATCACGTTTACCTGGAAGAAGTTGCCTCTAACTGGCTATTAGCACACTATTTGTTGTAGCTTTGTTGGAATTATGCGCAGAGCTGCTTCTGAGGTCAAATGTCATGATATACCAGTGTAAAAAACGTGAATTTGTTTACTTTCTGAAGGAAGATGTGTTTGCATAGTTAGCCGGGGTGCGTACATCTGTACTCATCAGACGGGTTTTACACACCCTTACTCTTGGCAGTGACTTTTTTTTTTAAATTCCTTGTGCAAAACAGCTGAGCTGATTATAGGCCTTAGGACAGTTAACAAAGAGCAAGCTGTCAACTTGTGTAAAAGAAATGAGGAAAAAGAAAAAAAATCAAGAATACAATCATCAGCATGCTGTTAAGCAAGTTTCACTTTTTATCTCTCTAGATCAGACTCACTGCCTTAGTTATGAGTCATTCCAGCTGAAACATGAAACCAAACTTGATAATGGAATCCACAATGCTCGTGGTGCCTCAGTTCAGTCTCGGTGTTTGGAGAGGAGTCTGTGTGATCAAATGTTAGGGAATGTGGTGATACACAAACATATGTGCTAGATAGCCTAGCGACTGTGGCCTGGCCAAAGGAAACTGTGGCCTTGCTGTAAAGCCTGGCTTGAAGCGCAGATGTTGCGTGTGTGTGTGTGTGTGTGTGTGTGTGTGTGTTCATCTGTCTGCATCAGTCTGGGCGGCAGCCCAAAGCAGCCACTCATAGAAGATCTGCGCCAAACCCCCTGACAGCTCCTCTCAGTGGTGGAGTGAATGAGGAGGTGAGGATGGTCTGATAAACTCTGGCAGACACCTCAGTGCATCAGCATGTGCTACAAACACGCGATCCACACAGTTAAAAACATCAACAAACTCACAGCCAGTCTAGCATTTTTACGCCTTCCCTGACCCAAATATGCCTCATTCTGAACTTGCAAACAGGATAATGCTCAGTCTGCTGGTCAGTTCATCTGTCATTTTAATTCAGACTAAAATACGTTTACATAAACATTCGAGTCCCCAAATGATAAATCCTATCTTTTCCTCTAGTTTAACCAGGAAGTTCATATTTGTAGTTTTGAGTGAATTGTGCCAATGACAATAACTTGGTTTGTGATAGTACATCAAGTAGGTGTTGTCATTATGTCATTTAGTGATTACTGTATCTTTCTAACATCAAAATTTTAATTCAACACATTGGTTTATGGGTGGGAAAATTATTACTTTATGGCCACAAGTTATAAGAAATGAAATTGTGGCCACATCTTAACAGGGTACAAGATACTGAATTTGACCTTGGTGAGCATTGTGAACATGTACAATTTACATTCATCTCAAAGCATGTGCTGTGCCTATGCAGCCACATAGGGTCCCTCTAGGATGGATATATACAGTCCTGTTTTTTCACATGGATGATTTGTAACATGTAGAAGTAATGGTTATTCAGAGGAGGTTAAACCTATCTTGCTGGCAGTGGAAAGTATAGTTTTAGTAGTGGTGAGTAGCTTAGATATTAACATAATACTGGATTAGTATATGACATGAAAAGCCTACATCACTATCTCAGCAGGCAATATTTAAATTAAACTAAAAGAAAAAAAATGTCTTTATAAAGGTATTCAGAACAACCTTTTGGGTGGTTTCCCCTATTGTTTTTCTCCAGAACCACATTTTGATGGCCCACACCCAGACAGACTCACAAGATACCAGGTCTTGCAAATTTAATGAAACCATAAGATGACCTTAAAAAGTGTCCTCCTCCTGAACTCTGTAGATTTTACAAATATGTGGAGAAAGTCACAGAAAGAACATCTTGATCTATACAGCCTACACTGTCATCCTATACTGCTCTGGGAGGATTTAAGTCATAACAGTTCCCGCCCACTCCGTGGGATGTATTGTTGTGCTTTACGCATTCCAGATGAGACCATAGCTTATTCCCCCCACCCATTTGAGTGTTTCAAAACATCTCCTCTGCTGAGTTGCTCTAAGAAATGGATTTCACCCTTTAATGACAAAAAAGTAGGGTGTGGCCAGGAAAAAGCATGCAGAGCTGTGAAGAAAAAATATTCTCCGCTTTGTAGGTTTCTCATTTTCTGTTAATATTTATTTTAATCAATAAAAAAAAAGAAAAAATTGAAGTAAATCACTGTAAACGCAGACGCAGGCATTTTCCATGACCAAAAACTGTGGTTTCGAATGTGCAGCCGGAAAAATTACATTAAATCCCATACTTGGTCATATGGTGCAGGCAAGTGGTGAATGGGAGAAAAGAAAATATACATGGCAGCTTGGACAGAACTCTCCACTTTTTCAGGGTTGTGGGGGATGGGGTGGAAAGACTTAATTGAAAACAGGGGTTGTTTTTATATTTTTCCATTATAAAGTTACCCTTTCAAAACAATTACCTGGGCTCTCATTACACTCAGCCTACATTGCAGCTTCAACCTTGTTAAATAAGCTCGGCTCCTGCAAGACAGTCTTTTTAATAACTTGTATGCTGTATAAATACCACAAGTACAAACATAAGTTGACTTTGTAAACAACAGCACAGAGATACAGGCTCATGGAAAATCATCACATATTTGAAGTTGAAAACAAAATCTCTTTTTTCTCTTGCTCTTTTTGCTCTTTCTTACACTCACACACGGAAAACTACACACACAACGCAGCTGACAAGCCTGAAATGCCACTTTAGGGATACGGGGGTTTTCCACAGAGAATATTTAATTCTCTGAGGTCATGGTTGGGTTTGTAGATCTCGAGTCTGTAAAAACTACACACATGGTTGTGGGAGGAGGGAGTAGGCTGTGCTGGCCAACTCCTGAGACTCACCATACAAACTTCAGCTTATTGTTGTACGATGAATAACTTGAAACTTCATGGAAACATGGAAAACTTTTCAGCTCTCACTATCACTTCCACTAATAACAGACAGTTAAATATCTGTCATTTTCATTAATGAATATAACTTTATGTAGCACATTTACAGTAAGATGTGAGATGATCAATGAAGGCCTGAAAATGACCCATGACTAATTTTCAAGTGAAACTTCTGGTGACCAGGAAATTCCAAATAATATCTGCAGCTTTTTCCATTGACTACCTCTTCCTCTGTGTGCATGTGTGTGTCTGCTTGAGTCACTGTCTGGCTGGCTCTCCTCCCTCAGTGAGAACTGATGGGACAAGCTGGAGACGACAGGCAGCTGGAGTAACGATAGTACACATACACATACACACACACGGCCACCCTGGTCACACCCAAGGCATCCCAAGCATGCAGGGCCAGGCACTCACACAGTGGTCTCTAAATATGCCTTGGGCTCTGTGGGTGACTCACTTTCACTACGCACATCTGTGTGTGCATGGGTCCACATGTGAAAGAGAGGGTCAGTGTTTGATAGTGTTCAAAATGGCAGCTCTATGTGGAGTACTGTGTGAAAGAGTCTGGGTATTTCATACGCTTCTGATGAATGGCTCAATTAACAGTGCAGTTGAGAACAGATAGACAGAGCTGCAACAGTGAGCCAAGTTTCTCCTCTTTCCCCACAGCTATCCTCCCAGCCCAGGTCCAACAGCAATGTGACCTCACCCTGCCTCCACCCTGTATCCTGCTCCAACACTTCCTGGCTGGCCCAAAACTGCAGCACAGCTGGATCATCCACCAGGAGAATTGTTTTTTTTTTTTTAAAGGGGGGTGTGGGAGTGATTACTGAACCATTCCTTCTGTATCTGTTCCACCCTCCTCTGATTCACATTATGTCCAACTTCAATATAGCTCACCAAGTCGGTCAAACACCCACGTAAGCATTCTTACATTCCTAAATACACACAGATATACAAGTCCCACTTGCATAAAGATTGATGCTTTTGCTGTCAACATGACATTTTTCCTGGGATGATGGTGTGCGTAAGCCAGTGCTTCGCTTGAGATGAATCCTGAACAACTTTCTTTGAGCATTGCAGAGCGCTGCCAATCAAAGTAAACAGCTACAGATGGAGAGGGTGGAGGGAGCTTAAACCAGGCTTTACCATGCTAGGTACTCTGCCAGAAGGCAGTTGTTTGATACAGGAATTTTAGGAGATGGCCTCATGCTCAGCTGGATCTTTTGAGCTCAGAGCCAGACACGCCTCTACATCACATGCAAAGCATCACACTGAGTGTTTATGTTTAAAATAAACACTGCAGATAGATTTAAATTTTAAGGCTAAATCCTCCCA
>VUQS01014885.1:2801-14194 GCA_015108495.1 Heterochromis multidens
CCTATTAAAGGCTTTTTTTTTTTTTTTTTTTTTTTTTAATCTGCCTCTGTCACTAGCTAGCCAGAGATCTGTCAATTTTAATTGGCTGCTCTGTGGAAACCTTTGTGTCCTCTTTGAGTCACAGCTTGTGTGTCCTTTAAAAGCAAGGCAAAAAGAAAGGGAGAGACAGACAAACAAGGCCAAATCAAATGAATTGGATACCACTCATTTGTTCTTAACCTTTTTGCAAAGTTGTTTCAGCAACATTTCAAATCCTCTGTTTTTCTGTTTTAAATTTCAATTATTATTATTAAGTCAACATCTTACCTCAGTATTATTATTCTGAGTTTAATAACTGTGTCCGTACTTGTGCTTTTACTGGCATTCATATACAAAATATACAGCAGTAAAGTAACATCCTTTCTCTCTTTACTGGATAGGCAAGGATCATTTTGAAAATTTGTCGTAGAAATGAATGAATGTTCATACGTAAAATGACAAGCATGCTAATGTTTGTCGGCTATTTTCCTCCAGTGACCTGCTGTCACAGGAGGGGACTACTTAAGTCCCTATTGCAATTCATTACATGAAACAGATGTCAGATCTAATGCCATCACTTCATTTGCCTTCACTTCTATGAACAGAATACCTCAACACCCATAACTGAGCTTTGACAGCTATGATGTTGAGGTCATCAATTCATGTACTTAACTTGAGAGGATATAGGAAATATGAAACATTTAGCTGCTTTAAACCAACAGTTTCTAGTTTCATCTATTTTCTTTACGGTCTATTATTTTTCTCTGCACCCACACAAGCCCTATATGAAGGTACACCATGTGGTGCAGTCCTTACAAAAGCAAGCTGACCCACTTAAGCTTTAAGCATAACCAAGGCATAACCCTCTATGTAGTCTTAATTATTAATTTATGATGTGTTTGCAGAATGCCAGGCCTCTTTCCTGAAATCATTATCATTATGAGCGGTTGATGACTGAGTAGAAAGGCCAGCTCACACCATATGTACCTTGAGTACTTAAGGACATTTAAGAAATGAATGTCCCTTCAACCCATAGACAATACACTTTGTCTAATAGCCTTTGTCAGTTAAGGTGAAGATGGGTATTCCCTAGGTCTATGAATTTGGCCATTCTATTACCTGACATATTCACTTTTTTCTTTTAAAAAATGTTTCCTTTTGTGTGTTCTGTTTGTCTTTGTATATTGAATGTCTTTATCATTTACAAACCCAATTCCGAACAAGCTGGGACACTGTGTAAAATATAAATAAAAACAGAATGCAATGATTTGTGAATCTCAAAAACCCATATTTTATTCACAATAGAACACAGAAAACATATCACATGCTTAAACAGAGAATATGTACCATTTTGAGAAAAATATTGGCTCATTTTGAATTTGATGGCAGCAACAAATCTCAAAAACCTTGGGACAGGACCATGTTTACTATTGTGTAGCAGCCCCTCTTTTAACCACAGTCCATAAACATCTGGGAACTGAAGAGACCAGTTGCTGGACTTTTGGGAAAGGAATGTTGTCTCATTCTTGTCTGGTATAGGATTCTAGCTGCTCAACAGTTGTAGGTCTTCTTTGTCATATTTTTATATATTTCCTGATGTACCAAAGGTTTTTGACTGGTGAAATGTCTGGACAGCAGCAGGCCAGTTCAGCACACGAACTCTTCTACTATAAAGCCATGCTCTTTTAATAGCTGCGGTAATATGAAATATGGGTTTATGAGATTTGCATCCCAACTTTTTCAGAATTGGGTTTGTAGAAGCATCGCCTCTGTTCCATATTTAGCCCTCTCCCCTCAGCCAAGACTTCTGTATAAGCTTCATTTCAGGATTTGTGCAGCATGTCTGCAGTCTGTTAGTGAAGGCTCCTGTTAAATGTGCACTGCTACCTATAAATAATATTTGTGCCTTACGGTTTCCATAACGTTTCCTAGCAAATGCTTTACTTGTCAAACACTTTCAGGTCATATCCACATCTACCATTTTAATAAGCCTTGATCAAATGCTACAAAGCAAGCAGTGGTGATTGTTCTGATAACATTCTCCTGTGCTGATGAGTTACCATGAATTTCTCTGAATACAGCCTCAAACCTCTCTGCAGTTTAGCTTGAAGGCAGGGTAGGATTTAAATAAAATACAGAGCCCAATTTTTCTAAATACTTGATCACGGTACTTTAACATATATTAGATGCAAATCTGATAACAAACTGCTGTGACAGCTAGACCACAGTGTGTTTCTTTTCTGCATTTTTTTTTCACTTGATTTAAAAAGTATATATTTGAATTGCTGACAGAATTGTAAATCTTTGCAGCAACCCTGAAGTCTGGGACCAGGATCAGTGGGTTCAGCATTAACTTACCTTATATTTTCTGGTCCACATTGCCAAAGCATACATTTCTTTTGTTGACATAGGCTCCACCGAAGTCCTGAACAGAGTTGTGATTGTGGCACCACCTCAGAATGCCACAGTTGTGCTTGGACATCCTGCCGTGATGGAGTGTATGGCTCAAGGCCAGCCGAAACCACTGGTGTCTTGGAGCAGACAAGGTAATACTGGCAAATTATCTTACTCTTTTTCTCTCTGCCTCTCAGCCTATTTGTTTTTCTACTCTACTGCATCTGTCACACTTTCATTATCAGTGCCTCACTTGCTGTTTATCTGCCTCTCACACACAAAGAACAAACATCAGCAAGTGAGGATCAGATTTGCAGTACCTGTAGCTATAAAGCTGTTGTTCCACTGATATTAGCTGTCTCTTTTTGACTGCTTAAAGTCATGCTTCCTGCATTGAGTCATGCTTTGCATAAGGTGATTTGTCACATCAATTCATTGACACACCCACCCATACACACATGAAATGTTAGTGGGAAAAAAAATCCTTCCACATGCTGTGACTCAGCAACATTTCAATTTACAAAGAATTCTCTTGAAATTCTTAGACTATATATACATTGGTTAAAACTACACTCTAGTATTTTGGTCATTACTTGCAAAGGGGCAGTTGGAACTTCATTAGTGACCATTTCTTTCTCACCTCATACTGTTTTAGTTGGTGGCCATAAATCCTCACTCTACAAAATGGCGGACAAAGTAAATAGTGGTCTATATAGTGAATAGGGAATGATTTCACACACACAGCCTAGGAGTGTGCCAATGCAGAGAGCTCAGTGAACCCAGACTGAAAAGTCACAGAGCCACCTGTTGGTCAATTTGTGTGATTACAGGTCAAATCCCTTCATGTTCAAAGCAACATCTCTGTGTTTTGGGCTGTTTCTCAGGCAACTGAAAGCCTGAGAAATGAGCTCCATTTTTCTCAGGGCCAGTGTCCTTTTTTTCCATCAGCATGATCTCCTTTGTTCTCTCTTGCTTTCTTCTTTGATCAGACGGAAAGTCCATTTCGACTGATGTGGTCGTCCTTGCAACAAACCTGGTGATTAGAGACACAAGGCGTCACCATGCTGGCGTCTATGTCTGCCGAGCCAACAAGCCCAAGACCAGAGAGTTTGTCATTGCTGCTGCTGAGCTGCAAGTACCTGGTAAGAGTCACGTTATGTTGTATATATAAAGATTAAACCTTTATAAGAGCTTTGTCATTGAGAAACTTTTATCAAAAGGTTGGTTCTCAGTTTAAGGGATTTCTGTCAAAACTTTCTGATTGGAACAGAATGTAAAATGGAGAAAGATTGAAGAAGAGGAGCACTGGCCTTCACATAGACTTCTGTTACCCCTTTTCTTTAATCACAAGGGGGAGATAGAAAATATGAAAAATTAATCATACATAAACCACAATCTCTTAAAAATACCAATGTGTTTCCAAATTGACATCTAAATATACACACTCTGATATGGAATTGGTCTTCCAAATGCTACAATCAATGCCAAAGTGCTTTTTATGTGATGGGCAGGCCTAGCTAGTGGCTATTAAGATACATATATTGTCTTTGCATATTAAAGATGGGCTATTAAAAATCAAAACGAGAAATATTATAAGTAATAATAAGTAATATTATAAATAAAAGAAATGTTATTTTAAACTGAAAGTGTTTTTTACTTACCTGTAATATAAGTGACATAAGATTTATAAAATGTACTTCACATTTCAGTGTCTTTAACCATAACAATTACAACTGTTACTCAATACCAAGGTGCTGAATTTCAAATATTGCAGTGTTGAGATTCTATTAATCAATTCATCAACAATACAACATTTTCTTGTTTAAAGTAACAACTGGGCATCAAAGAAGTCATTTTATGAATCTATTACTTAACTTGTTTTATAAAGACTCAGGAGAAGCTTCAAGTGATCTTAGCAATCTTAACTTGGGCTGGAAACATTTAACATAAAGCCTTTGTTACCAACTGGTGAATATCTAGACTATCTATCTAAACAGATATCTGGATATGAATACATATAGAATCTGTGGAAACTCTCTGCTTTCTGCATGTAGTCTGACTTCCACTGACCAATCCTGTTTGAGCAGGGTTTGATTGTATTGCATTTCCTGCAACGAAATCTGGAAATTTTCTGACAACAATTAAGCTTTTTTGTAAGACATGCCATTCATAATGCAAGTAAAGTAGGCAAAAAGACTGTGTTGCATTGCATATTGGGAAGTGTAGGCTAAAACTGAAAGTTGTGATGTCTTCATTTTTATGTTACGAAAACAAAATATTTTGAGTATACCTGGATTTTTAAAGTGCCAAAGTGTCATTCCATCTCAATTCATCAAATTAAAAAACAAAAACAAAAAACAAAGAAAAACACTTCCCACCTCACCATCTCAAATTTGCTTGAAAAACATTGAAAGATACACTTCTTAATATGAACTATGCGAAATTCTGGTTACCTACTTTGTTAGTTTTCTCAAAAAGGTGTTTATAGAAGTTTTCTTAGCATCTTTTTTTGAGGGCCCATATTAAAATCCCATTAGCAAGAAAACTACTAGAGCTAGGTCCTTCAAATTTTTTCATGGTAAATATCTGATACTATGGCTCTATGAATATGGACTCTCAGGAGGGTAGCTCAAATTAACATAGAATGATTGAAGCCCCTAAAATAGTTGAATGTCTTATTTCTGACAGCCTGTAGAAACCACAATTTTGCAGGTAGGGTACTGATAGTTTATTTACAGCTTCTCATATACAAGGCACATAATATTGTTTGGTGAATGGTTTCACAGATATTAAATCTTGAATATGAAAAAAAACAACACATTTTCATCCAATTCCAGTGTGATATTCCCCAGGAATGACAAATGTACCAAATCCAAATTAACTTTTTTTTTTAGAGAAAGCCCCTAAAAAAAAAAAACGATGCTAGAAAAACACCTATAAACACCCCGACCTTCATCCTTTGAAATACTTTTTTTGAGAAAATTAATGACAGTAGGAACCTGAAATTTTCTATAGTTCCTATTAAGAAGTGTATCTTTCAATTTTTTCAGGCAAATCTGAGATGTTCAGGTGGGAGGCACTTGATGAACTGACATGGAATGACCCCAAACTTTTGCTTCTAATTCTCCAGCCCCTCCAGTGATTCTTCAGCCCCCAGAGACAGTGTCCCTCTCCCGGGGAAACACAGCCAGGTTTTTGTGTAACAGCTCTGGGGAGCCTCCTCCAGTGTTGCACTGGTTGAAGAATGGCCAGCCTATAAAGTCATTCAGACGAGTAAAGACCCAAAGCCCTGGAGTCCTGCTCATTAACCAGCTGGCACTGGAGGATGCAGGCTACTACCAGTGCATAGCAGAGAATTGGCTTGGCACAGCCTGTGCCACTGCCAGGCTGACGGTCATTGTGAGGGAAGGTCTGCCCAGCCCTCCTCGCCACCTTTCTGCTACACCATACTCCAGCACAACTGCCCTGCTCACCTGGGAGAAACCTGAGTACAACTCAGATCAAATTATTGGCTACTCTGTGCATTGCCACGGCGCTGCAGGTGTGTCACTTTCATAAGTCTGTGTGTGTGGAGTCATACGGCAAGCATGTCTACATTTTCCAAAAAAGTATTTGATTTGAACATTTTCATCTTTCAGGCTCTGATAATGGGGAGTATGAATTTGCAATGAACAATGACACCACTAAGTATCTCTTCAGAGAGCTTCTGCCCCATACTGCCTACACATTTTTTGTGGTGGCTTACTCTCCCATGGGTGCCAGCAGCCCATCCCTGCCTGTCACTGTAGAGATGCTGGAGGATGGTGAGTAATCACACTGATCTACAGATAAAATAGAGCTACACAGGTAAAGTAAGACCAGCCTGAGACGCTTCAGTAACTCAGAGAACAAATAATACAAGCTTGTCAACCTTAGAACTCCTCAGGACATTTAAGAGCTCATGAGTCATCACTATTAGTGATATCATTAAAAAAGTAGTAGTAGTATCTGAGTGGAAACTCAACTGAGCATTTTTCTTTCAGCTGTTATTTAAAATCTGATTCAAATTTTCTGCTTTTTCTTTTTTAGCATTGCCACATAAATGCAGTACGCCTGGCTAATTCTTTTAGAAAATGCAGATTTTGTGGCACATTAGACACATTATGTTTTTCTGCTGTCCAGTAACCATTCAGATCTATAGGACAGGTTTAAAATATGCATCAGAAAACTCACTCTGTTCTTTTATTCCTTCTTGAAGTGCCAAGTGCACCTCCACAGCTGTATATAGCCAGCACTTCGCGCACAGACATCAGGGTGAAGTGGCATCCGTTGTCCTCAGAGCAGAGCCGTGGAGTTGTTACCCACTACCGCATCGAGTACAGCACTTTAGATCAGGGTAAGTAACCCCAGTTGGCCAGGAACAGCAACAAGGGAAAAACATTTTTGTGACAAACTAACTCTAATTTGGTATTAGTATCCTGACATAAGCTGCACAGAGAAAAGGAGAAATATTGGCAAACCTGTTGCCCAATAGCATTTGGTTGATGTTGTTACATTTGTGTTGCTTTATTGTTTGCCTCTTCCATGAGTTTTTTTTTTATACTTTTTATTTGACAATAACTTATATATAAAAGTTTCCTTCAGTTGCATTGACTCAATTCTCAGTGGAGCATCTCTCATTCTTTGCTAGATTTTGCAAAAATTAATAATAGATTGGAGAGCATCTATGCAACTAAGAACAAACAAACCATATTATTAATGCTAATTATTTCATTGTGCAAGTCATCAAATGCAGAATAGTCCATCTAATTATCAAAGTTGTCCAATGCCACAGTTCTAATTCCTTAATAGGAGTAATGTGAAACATTTTTATAAAGGTTTGAGCACACAGCCAACACAACATGAAGGGAGCTGCTCAGATAAACATTTTATTGGGCCAACAGCCTGCCTGAGTAAGCTATTGCAGACATATTGGTATCATACCTGAATTACCACATTATCTTAGTCAGTGCACATAAATTACTACACACAACAAATAATAGGGAAATCTATTCATGTGTCTTAAAGAGGAGGTAGTATGGTAGAGCAGTGGTTAGCACTGTTGCCTCACAGTAAGAAGCTCTTGGGTTCAAATCCACCATCTGGCTGGGGCCTTTCTGTGTGGAGTTTGCATGTTTGCCCCATGTCTGTGTCGGTTCTCTCTGGGTACTCCGGCTTCCTCCCACAGTCCAAAGAGATGCAGTTAGTGGGGTTGGGTTAACTGGTGATTCTAAATTGCCCATAGGTGTGAATGGTTGTGTGTCTCTCTGTATTAGCCCTCCAACAGACTGGCACCCTGGTCTAGGGTGTACCCTGCCTCTTGCCCTATGGCAGCTGGGATAGGCTCCAGCCCCCCTGTGACCCTGAATTGTATGTGGAAGAAAATGAAGATGGATGGGTATCTTAAAGAAATAACAAAAATCACCCAATATACCATTTTTTTAAATCACCAAATATTGGTATCGGTCTTAAAAATCCTATATCAGTCATGCTGTATAAAATTATATGCATATGTGTGTATTGTGCGTTCCCACAGCAGACTCTGTGTTTTATGTGGAGGTCGGGGGGAATGAGACACAGTTTACACTGAGAGGGCTGCAGCCCAGCCAGACCTACCGACTGAGGATAGCTGCTGGAACAGCCGTTGGCTTTGGGGTTCCTTCTGAGTGGGTACAGCACAAAATGCCCCCCAATGATAGCGATGACAGCATGGGTAAGAAAGACATTAGATAATATTTTTTTAATGGTTATCTATAATTAAAAGAGAAATGTGAAATCTTTTCTACGTATATGGTTAAAATAAACTGAAATAAATTTCACTGAAGAGAATAAACTACATGTTTCTTCTTGAAAGCACAGTTCATCTTGAAATCAAACATGCATGTTTTTTCTCTTGCCAGTAGAACTGTTTATCCATCTAGATTGTTTTGGTGCGAGTTGCACATTAAACAGAGAGCGCTCGCTGCCTATCAGTATACAATGATGGGTTGATTTCCAGGGCAAACTGTCATAATTTCTTCATATTGACTGCTTTGAACACCATCATCAAAAATAATATAAGTTATATCTAATCGATACTACAGGCTCACCTACCACTGAGTTAGCTAACACTAAAGCTTTGCAGAGGAGGATGCCATTGAATATTTATATGCTGTATTTATATCCTGATAGATGCAAGCTTAATTCTGATCAGTGACAGTGTTGGCAGGTGTAGTTCACTACAAAACAGTTTCTACAGGAAACTGCTCACAAGGTTTGTTGATTTTTTTTTTTTGAGTTACCTGGTCATAAGTTTTGGAATGAGACAAGGCTGCTGAAATTTTTCAAGGTGAGCCATCTAGTTCCATTATATTAGAGAGAGGACAGACATCTCTATAAACAATATCTTCAAAATCGAGCAAATCACACTTAAATAATCTAGATTAGGGATGGGCAATTAATTTCCCCAAGGAGCTACATAAGAAACTGGGACTGTTGTGGAGGGCTTATTGTCCCAGATAGATAATACTAGCAGCCTGAAAAATGTACAAATGTACATAGTTATTAGATTCATGCATGCGCGCACCCTTCAGTGGCTCTGCTTTCTCCTAGTGTAGGAACTCACATAACATCATAACTATGCTTTTAAATACAGATACATTAGACAGACACAATACATTTGAATTGCCTACTATATTCATGGAATATGACGTATCAGGTAGCAGCAGTATTGTGCAAAGTGATCCTATCTAATAGCATCTAATGAAACTATAGCTATCGTGTGGAATTCATTGACATTTTTTTCTTCTTTGTATTTTTAGTGATCTTTGCTCCTACTGAGCTGAAAGTTAGAGCCAGTGTGAACACACTCAATGTGACATGGCAGCCCTCACCCAATCACACATTGGTCTCTGGTTATAAGCTGTCCTGTCGAGAAGTCGAGGCTGACGAGACGGCCAATGGGGAAAGGACAACACAAACACACATCATCAGGCTCCGTAAGAAGGCTAGATATCATCTCCTCACTGGGCTGAGTAAGTTGTTGGAAGAGGTCTCCCTGTATATAATAACAAAGCACAATGTTCATTGTTTTAGAACCTTGCCTTTATCTACAGTTTATTTCATTTTGATTAAATGATGACCAGTTTGTTCTCAGAAAAATATTCAGCTATTTCTTTTTGATACACTGACCAAATAACAAGGTTTTTAGGATGTTTGATTCAGAGCAGGTAAATGTTTTTTTTTTTTTTTAACCTCTGTCCTCACCAAGGAAAAATAAAAAATAAATAACAGATTCAACATGTCTTTGAATAGCATCTTTCACATTAAAGCATTTGGTTGCAGGTAGTGAAGAGATCTTCAGCTGTATACAGTAGGAATATCATTATGTCTCCCTCTGTTCCTGTATGTGTCAGCCCCTGACCGGCAGTATGAGGTGAGGTTTTGGGCATTCAGTAAGCAGACAGATGGAGCAGCTGCAGTGTGGAAGGGAAAGACAGAAAAGCCTCATGCACGTAAGCTTTCTTTTTGAATCTGTACATGTACAAATAAATGAATGCATGAAACACATTTATGTCTTGACCTCCATCACTTCTATGGTGTGATGAAAAAGAAAAAAAAAAAGATTTACATTTTCCAAGATTAAAAAAAAGTAACGCGTACTTCCATGTTAAAGCACCAACAACGCCCGGGCCACCACCTCCATTGCCCCCAAGTATTATCCAAACCACAGCCAACAGCTCCACTTCCATCTGGCTGCGATGGGAGAAACCGCGGTTCAACAACGTACGCATCATCAACTACACAGTGCGCTGCAGCCCAGCAGGAACGACCAACGCATCCCTGGTCTCCTATTACACCAGGTCAGAATACCAGGATACACATCTGAAATTGAATGATGTCTGCAATATGGAAGAGATACTGGACCCGAATGACACAAATTCTGATAAAGTCACTTTCACTAAGCCCATTTAAAAGTGGTCTTAGAAATCTAAACTCTAATCAGATAAACATCTTTAGAAATAACGTATAACCTCAAGAAGCATACTATTGTTAGAATGAAATTGGACCCTATGAATACAGATTCCGGTCTTTTTTGTGTGCACTCTTGGTATTTGAACTAATTAAACCTCTCCACTAGCAAACTGCTTTTCAAAACACCTTCTTCTGCTCGCTTTCATCTGTAAGAGCAGCTCGGCTTCCTTTCTTAAAATAAATAATTTTCTATTCACTAGCAAACAATGTATTTTCATTATCAGTCTTCAGAGTATATAATTGAAAATCATATTTAAAGAATACTATTTTCCTTAATAGTTTCATGCCTAATATACATACACTGGCCACTTCATTAGTTACACCTTTCTAGTTGGACTCCCTTTTGCCTTCACAACTGTATTAATTATTTGTGGCATACATTCAACAAGCTGCTAGAAACATTCCTCAGAGATTTTGGTCCATATTGACATGATGCCGTCACGCAGTTCCTGCAGATTTGTCGGCTGCACATCCATGATGTGAATCTCCCATTCCAACACACCTCAAAAGTTCTCTGTTGGAGGCCATTTGAGTACAGTGAACTCATTGTCATATTCAAGAAACCAGTTTGAGATGATTTGAGATTTGTGACATGGCAGAAGATGTGTGGTCAAAAAGGGATGGACAGGGTCAACAACAATACTCAGGTAGACTGTAACATTTAAACCATTACACCACCAGCAGCCTGAACTGTCGATACATGACAGGATGGATCCATGCTTTCATTTTGTTTACACCAAATTCTGACCCTACCATCTGAATGTTGCAGCAGAAATCAAGATTCATCACACCAGGCAATAGTTCTCTGGCATCAGCAAGGCATTTTCACACAGAGAACTGTTGCTAACTGGTTATTTTCTTTTTTTCAGACCATTCTCTGTAAACCCTAGAGATGGTTGTGTGGGAAATTCCCAGTAGATCAGCAGTTTCTGAAATACTCAGACCAGCCC
>VUQS01014885.1:14877-28136 GCA_015108495.1 Heterochromis multidens
GCATTGATTTAAAAAAAAAAATACATAAGAAAAAATCAGCACTAAACTTACAGGAGATGGTTCTTGACACACATTTGGTTTGAGAACTCAGATTAAGTATGCACTTCAAGTGAATGTCCCACTCATCAGGTCTTCATTCACGTATGTGCAACAGAAAAAACTTCTTTCTTTCATATCCTTTGTAGTTCACTTGAATGAGTCACTTAACCTTAACATCTCATGAAGAAATACACTGAGTCAAAAAAGAAAATGTGCTTTTAAATGTGTATGGATATGTGGGACAGTGTTATCTGAAGAGATCGAGAGTACAGGGCCAAGAACCTTTTCTTTTTTGAAAAAATGGTTGAAGAAAAAAGTGACTTAAATTTCAGGTCCTTCATAATTAATTCACCACAAAAACAGAACTGTCTACTCTTTAACAGTTGCAATTAGAATACATCCCACATTTTTGTTTTTTATCATGTCTGCCAAAATTTATACAGTCATGTAAAAAAGAAAGTACACTCTCTTTGATTTCTAAGGTTTTACATATCAGGACATGATAAAAAAAAAATTATCTAGCCCTCTAAAATTATTTAAACACAACCTCCAATGAACAACAACATTATTATTACACAACACATTATTACACCATGTCAGCCAAAATGCAGAAGCTGTGTGTGATAAACTAAATATACCCCATGATTTAGTAGCTTTTAGAACCACCTTTAGCAACAATAAATGGAAGTAATTTAAAGTAATTATTTTCTGTTTGAATTGATCAGTCTCTCACATTGTTGTGGAGGAATTTTGGCCCACTCTTCTTTACAATGTTGCTTCAGTTCATTGAGGTTTGTGAGCATTCATTTATTCATGACTCTCTTAAGGTCTTACCACAGCATTTCAATCAGCTTGAGGTCTGGACCATTGCAGCACCTTGATTCTTTTCTCTTTCAGCCATCTCATTGTAGATTTGCTGGTCTACTTGGGATCAATGTCCTGTTTCAGCAAAGCTTTAGCTGGCAGACAGATGGCCTCACATTTGACTCTAGAAAACTTTTGTGCTGATATACTGTGTTTGGTTTTCACCAAATGTAGTGCTGTGCATTATGGCCAGCCATCTCCACTTTGAACACATCTGTCATTGGGCCTCATTTGCAAACAATGCGTACACACAAATCTGTGCGTAATTTTGCGTACAATTTTTTATTTTTTTTCCCCTTTTGGTCATTATTTACAGTTTTCGACAACACCATAAGTCAACAAATGTTCAGAACTACAATAAAATAAAATAAAATATTTAATTGCATTTTAAGAAAACAAAATACTAAATGAAAACCTGTAAGCTTTAACCTTTTAATTTTAACATATTCCAATAGGCATTGTCTTGTCATTAAAAATTACTTTTTTAAAATAATTTTTTGGGCCTTTTTGCCTTTATTAGATAGTGTGGTAGTGGAGAGTAGACAAGAAAGCAAGGAAAGAGAGTAGGGTAAGACACACATCAAAGGGCCAGACTCAAACCTAGGCCACTGCATTTCAGCGTCTTGTGAATAATCTTTCTCACTGTAGAATGATGGACTTCAAATTGTTTGGAAATGGCCTTATAACCCTTACCAGACTGAAGGGCAGCAACAATTCTCTAAGATCATTGTTGATGTCTTTACTCCCTGGCAGTGTGTTAATACACACCTGGTTGCTCCAGACCAGAAAACTGCCAAAATGGCTGCTTTTACTCTAGCTGCTCACACTTGCTGATGACCAATTAATCAAGTACATTTGTTTAGCAGCATCTGGCTGCTATTTACCCTTTTAATTCCTATGGAAGCAGTAAGGATGTACCTAATTCTTCACACACTGCTTATGCATTTTGGCTTAATTTTTGTTAAATAAACTAGCAAACCCATACTACATACACTATATTATCAAAAGTATTCGCTTGTCTGCCTTCACACGCATATGAACTTGAGTAACATCCCATTCTTAATCCATAGGGTTTAATATGATGTCGGCCCACCGTTTGCAGCTATAACAGCTTCAACTCTTCTGGGAAGGCTTTCCACAAGGTTTAGGAGTGTTTATGGTAATTTTTCACCATTCTTCCAGAAGCGCATTTGTGAGGTCAGATACTAATGTTGGACGAGAAGGCCTGGCTCGCAGTCTTCAGCTGTTGCCTGGGCTTATTTGCTAATTGACCACACCTGGTGAGGTGTTGATAAAGGCATGCCTGAGGCGGACTTTGGAGACAGACAAGTTTTTGTATAAAATATTTGTATATGCCATATAGATGTTGGCACTCACAGTACCCTAGGCAATGTTTATGCACATTTTGATCAAGATTGGTCCACTCGTCTAAGAAGAGGACCAGATTTTTTTTTGTTTTTTTTATGTCCTGATACATAAAACCACAGAACTGAAAAAGAGAGCACTTTTTTCATGACTGTAACAACACTCCCCTTGTAACTCATTTATAAAAGTTTGACTTTTTGGTGGATTAACTGTACTTAAAATGTTTATTATGCCAGTTTTATTAAATTACGTCAATGTTTTTCTCCAGCTAGCAAGGTAAATGTGTGAAGTTCATCCTCAGATGCTGCAGCTTATGGGTATGAAGGTGTGCTTCAGTGTGTTTGTGGATGCAAGTGAATGTGTGCTCATTCATGTGAAAATCAGCATGTTGGCTGGCCAGTGGTTTGTGAACATAGGAATGAGCAGTTGGTGATAACGACTGACAACCAGCTCTAATAAAGCACCCAGGTGTAGTCGTAACTCTCACTTTGGCCAGGAACTTCCTAGATGAGAGTGATAGGTGTTGAGTGGGCCACTTTTAATAACATTACTGCCACCAGTAACCCCATCATGCTCTTCACTACTGTGTGTGATCACCTGGGCCCTAGTCCATTCCCCTATTGCCCTGCATGTCTCCTCTCTCCTGTACCCAGGTGGTGGGGACATGAGGACACAGATGGTTGTCACACAAATGTCAAATCCCCCACAAAGATAATATCCATTCTCCAGCTGTGAGGCCTCATTTCTGGGCTCTAATTACTGACCTGACCCTCCCTTCCCCTTCAGGGCCCTCCACACCTCCTGAGGAGCTGCAGCTGACTGTGCTGGACTCCTCCTCTGTGCTGGTGAGCTGGCACCCTCCACTGGAGCCTAATGGTATCATCATCAGCTACAGGATTGTATACAGTGGCAACCTCAGTGAGCCGGAGCATTTATGGAAGAACCTCTCCCGGGATGGTGGGTGTTTCTTCGCATGACAACATAAAAAATGTGATACTTGATTTTTTTAATTTACAGTAATATTTACCATCTCAATAACATGCATTATTGTGCCTCTTTTAAGATGTGTTTCTCTCTCCCAGGGAGCATTACCAATGTAGAGGTCCAGGGATTGACCAGTGGCACTCGATACTTTTTTAAGGTGGGGGCATCTACTGAGGTGGGGCCAGGGCCTTACTCACCTATAAAGGAAGTTCACACTCCCCGTCAAGAATATGGTATGTGTCAAGCAGAGCTTATATGGGTTATATTGGACATAAGTGCAGTTTTACACACCAGTAATATGCAGTATTTTCATTGCACTGTTACTGTGAAAGATTTGCCAATTATTCGCAAAATTGTTTTGTAAAGGTGCAAAAGATTTGGTAGCTTTTACTATTTTTCATGGTAGGCTGTCATGTGGTTTTATGTAGCTCTGTGGGAAAACACAAGTTCTTGAAATATTATTTTTTTTAATATAAGGTAACTGAAGTGTCAATGTTAAAAGTGAACAAGGATTTAAAATGCTTAAGTAGAAAATGACAATGCTTACCACTTTACAGAGGCATTTCCGTTGGTGTTTTTCATTGTCGCATACCTGTGTCCTCTATATTGTTTTCTAATCTTTTCTTTTACAAGACTCTTTCTGACTGTGTTACAAGCACACGTACACTTTAAAGATAGTCACACACTTAGTGTGACAAAGTCTTTCTAATTAAAGTAAGTAATTTGTCTCAGCTGGCAGAGAAAGCGTAGCGCTCCATAAGCTTGTTATTTCTCGTCTCCTATTCTGCATTTTAAACATAATATTGAAGTGTAGTTATCAAAGGGTGGCCTCATCAGTGACCCCAGGGGCAATTTTGAATTACTGCTTTGTGTACATAACAGAATTTGCTGTGAAAAGTACTTTCTTTAGTCTAATGTCACTTTGTGTTTAGGCTTGCAGTCTCACTACATACGTTTAATTCCATCAGTCAGCATTTTAGTTTCCGTAATTATTAAATGCCCTGTTTTTCTTTAAAACACAGAGCCATTAACTTCCCCAGGAACTATTAAGCATTAAAGCACTTTAGGAGTAATAATGAGGACATGCTATCTCGAAACCAATATTTTTCTCAGTGCAAGAAGCAGCAAAATGCTGTGTTTTGATTTTTGTTTTTCTTTGTTTTTTTCTTTTCATGCAAATCTCTTAATAAAAAAGTAGAGTAACAGGTTTATTTTGTTCACATGGGCTTTAATAGTGTTTCCAGATAGCAGTGCACTGGACTGAGATAGCTAGTGGGTTGGTAAGAGAGCTCCTGCCATCTGTTCTAATCCAAACTTCCAAAGACACCTAGCATAAATTAATTTTAATGAAGGTCTGCTCTTTAATGTTACATATCTCTTTGCTACTATAACCTTGACTTACATGAAGAAATCGGTTGCATTCTAGCAGCCCTTTTACAACAGACCTGTGCCAAGACTAGATAACTTTTATAATTATTAGTATTTTTAAGATGGGCTTTTTTTGTACAAGTCATAAATCTCAAGTAACAGATCAAATATACTGACTATGCCAAAATCCAGCAACAAGGCCATGTAACCTTTGTCCTACCTGTTGTTTGTTGTAGATTTTTTCTCTCTTTTTCCATGTTATCTAAATTTTTAACAGAGCTGGACATCCATGCAGTGACAGGCATCATAGTTGGTGTGTGCCTAGGACTGATATGCATCCTCCTCTGCATGTGTTTCAGCTTTCGTAACAGCAAATCCCGGTAAGATTACTCTAGAGTGTCAGCACTCATATAGTGCCTATGGATGTCTTACTTGTTTTACTTCTTAAAACCACTGCTTATGAACAAAAGGCCAGATAAAACAGAATGTGTCTGTGTGCTAATGCTTGGTCTAATATCACCTCTTCTACCCCTCTCATCATTGCTTCAAATAGGGAGATATCTGGGGGTCTGGACTCCACAGCTGTGTCACCTCAGTATAAGAGAGGAGGTTGCCCCATTCCCTCCAACCTGCCAGAGTGCAGCGACAGCTACGAGTTGGAGACATTGATGCCACCAGGGAGCCAAGAGTCTGGTCAGCTGCCAGCAGAGGCCCCAGAAGAGCAGAGTCTGATGGCAAGTGCTAATCCAGGGGAAGGGGAAGATGCCCCTGCACCTGAAAACAAGGTCTAAACCTTCAAGGGGAACATTAATTTCCAGATGGGCCTTGGATATGCTTTCTTTTTTTTTTCACATGTTGTTGAGGGACAGTAGTTCTAATTTTGATGCTTCAACTGTGTTGTTCATTTGACAGGCTCCCTGGAACGGCTCTGTGAGCCATAACTGGGCCAACAGAATCACAAGATACAGAGACACCATAACCGAAGATTCTCCGACACTCGTTAATGGCGCTGTCAACATGATAATTAATAACAATGGCACGGTAAATTAATGAACAAAATAAGATGACTTACATTGTCTCTATTAGGTATAAACCATTCTCTCAAACAGCTTTAGCATCACTGTCTCAAACTGGATTTCTAATTGACAGTTTGGTAAGCCTAGTCCCACAGTCACATGTTGCTAAACCTTTCACACTTGCAGTTTAAAACAGTAACAATGGTATATTAACCAGTGAACTATTTAATGCATCAAACCTATAACCTATAAATGTAGCCTTAAATCTACACTGGATGGCTATATACAGTATATAATATTGTTTTATATACAGTATATAATCATACAGTCCCAATATATAAAGTCCCAAGATGCATGTCACCAGTTAAAAAGCAGCAAACTCACCTTGCTGAAAAAAAAGAAGCATATTTTTTGCACTAAATCACAGCACTAGTTAGTCTTAGTATTAACAATTTATTCATTAGATGTAGTTAGTTAAGAAGATGGTCTTTAGCTGACTAAGCTAGTTACCTGGATAGGCTAAGAGAAGAAACATCCTACATTAGTACAGGCATTAAGGATACAAATGAGGAACTGTCAGAGACTTGAGTTGCTCAGGTGGATAAACTAATAAAAAAAATCTCAAGTAACAATGAAATTGTTTCATTGCAGGGCTTAGAAGATCATCTAAGTGCATCCCTGTGCAGTAACCAGGTTGAGGCAGAAGTCATTGTTCACTCTGAGCTTTTGGACACAGGGAGGGAGAAAGAAGAGGAGGGCTGTGAAAGCAAGGATTCTACCACCACCAGGGGACCCTCATTATCAGAGGAAAAGTATTCCCCTTTGAGCCAGCCGAGTCTGCCAGGAGAGGAGGAACCTCTAGAAAAACTAGCCCAAAGCCCCTCAAGACTTCCCTCGGTAAAGCTGGTGGCTACTTACAACGGGGAGATCAAAGATACAGGACATCAGCTGCCTTCAGACACAGCACCACATCAGGAAATGGGGCTAACCAATGGCTTCCATTCTCCTAAGACTGTGCTGAGGTCGGAGCATCTGGAAAATGGGGACTCTAGACACTGTCCATCTGCACCAGGGAAAGCCATCTCTCCTGGCCTGTCCCCTTCCCCCTTTGTCAGCACCGGACTTGTCCACTCTACCTCAGCAGCACACAGTTATCTGTGCCCATAGCCTCTGCATGCAGGGCATCAACCACACATAGGACATCAGATGGATTTTCTTTTATGTACCCAGGAAAAAAACCCAAGGATTATTTTTATGCACCTCATTATTAGATTTCTTTCTCTTCCTTGCAAAGTTTTATAGGTACTTTGAATCCATTGTTTCATACTTGTGTATATAGAGTAAACATATACAGTATATTTTTAGTGGTAGAGTACTGTATATGAGTATGCATTCTCTATCGTTGCAACCACAGTTTCCTCTGGGTCTTTCCTATCCATAGGAAAGAAAAAGATTTAACCAAGCAGATGGACGTGAATTGGAGGAGGCATTTCTCACTGTGTCACAAATGGCTCTGTTCCACTCAGGAATGAGAAAAGGCCAGGAATTTTCTGTGAGTGAGTGAGCACTTGGACAGGTTATCATCATCGATAGATGGATTGGAAGCACAGGGTCTCCTTGGGTTTGGTTTGTGTGGATGCTACTTCAATGTGGCACTTAGGAATAAGCCTTAAAGAGTATCTTCACACTCTGCAAGTGCAGAACACCTGTGCCTCTCTCCAGCCTCCTGCTGTCTCAGGGTCCACAGACACACACACACACACACACACACACACATAAAGCTAAAAACCTAGCTAATTCCTTGATATCACATATAAAATTCAAACAGTCATGTATAAACACACATTTATACACATTTCCTGACTGGAGTGTGGAGGTCTCAGGTGCCTAATTATTCTAGGTGCATTTATAACCTCTGTATATTTCTAAATATTATATTCAGTCCAAGTACAAAAAATGTCAACTGGAATGGAAAAATGTAAAAACGTATGGAGTATACAGATGTGGAACATGTGAAGTATTCTTTTCCAAAATGCCATATATCCCAGTGGTGTGATTTTGTATTCCAGGGACAATTGAAAAGTAAAACATGTTTTCTTTCTGTTTCAATAATGGTGGATATCTCATTTATGGAATTATAGTACTTAGATGTTTATTTTGGTATTGGTTTGTGTTGATGGGAGTACTAGAGGAGATGTTACAACTGTTCATCTGTAGACCACTCTCCTTTTTGGCTTCTAAATAGGGATGCACCATTGTCCCTACTATTGTCAAGATACTGCGCCATTAGCTGGAACCATTTTATTTTTATTTTTTTTGCTCCATAAACTTATTTTTAATATGAAATACTTGCCATAATTCAAAGTATATTTGACTTGATTCTGCCTGAGTCTAGCTTCATTAAAAATGTCCACTATTCTTTACTCTGCTACCAGAGCATTGACAGAATTTAACAAGATCAGCTGGAAAAGAAGGAAAAAATATACAGTGCTTAACAAATTTATTAGACCACCGCTAAAAGTATGGTTAATGCCACAGCTGCCCTAGACTAACAGTATTGATAATTAACAAAATAATTTTTTTATGTTTCTGTAGTGGTTAATCTACCAGTATGTGCAAGCTCTTTAATCCAAATGATATTTTTAAGGCTAAAATACAATTACTTTTGTTAGCCATGAATTTTCAAATTTACTATTTTACAAACAATCGAAAAAAAAAAAGTAAAGCACATTATAATTTTTTGATTAAAATGCCAAATTACAATTATTTACATGTATTCCAGAAAAGAAAAATTTGTTTTAGTATTTGAATGTTGTGTTTGATTAATTTCTGACTTCTCAGTGAGGTCCAGTGTGCTGGCTCAAATTTGGGTATAAAAATGCAAATTCAGTTTGTTATTTGCCAAATAAATAACAATATATTTTACAGTTTTAAATACGTATTTGACATATTTCTAAAATATTTGTGTTTTCCTGTTTGTATGACAGTTGGTCTAATAAATTTGTTAAGCACTGTATGTGATCCAGTTTTTGTTTTGTTTTTTTGGTGTTATTTTTTTTATCAAGTGCCCCAAAAGTATTGAAACCATTACTTACATATTCAGTCAGAGTTATTTTTATAATTAGAACTTTCATATGACAAGCAGAGTGATTCAGCATCGGTTTAAGCAGTGTAGGGAAACTGGTGCATCCCTACTTCTTATCAACAGCACTACCTCATTTATTTTCAGGACGGTTTCCAGTGTGATTTTATTAGTTTTATGTAACTAGCACCTTTTAAGATCTTATTCTTAACTTGTCTGATTTTACAGCATTTAGTATTTGAAGGAATAATTGTCCTGCAGTGACTGTATGTTCTTGTGTTATGTCAAACTGGAAATTATGTCTCTTTAGCGTATTGCAGCTTCCTCTCAGATTTCTAATAGATTGTCTGTCAATGCAGTTACTCTTTCCTGCAACATTGCTCTATTGAAAAAAATGCATACTCTGTGGCTTTGATGTGATTCACCTGAAACTAGTCCACCCAGTGACATTCAGTTCCAGAGCTATACTTCCAGTCAAAGTAGCACCAACTATAAGAAAGAAACTTTCTTTAATGCAGTCATTGTGCCACTTGCAGGCAATGAGTGTTACAGCAATTTGGTTAGGCTAGAGTTCTTGTTGGGCTCTACTGATAGACAAAATGTTGAAACACAATTCTTTTGATTCAATTTACCTTAAATATGAGGTAAATTGTGAAGATACTTGAAGCAGGCTATCAAGTATTTTTTTTTTGCTTGCCAGCTTCAGGTAATTAATGTACAATATGAGTTCTGGCTTTGTTACCAAATGCATGAAGACAAGGACATGTGACAAGGACAATTACTCATTAGACAATGTAAGTGAATGTAAGTCATAACTACAGGTGGCGTAAGTCTTTGAATACCTTTTGTAAGTTCAAACTGGCTCGATCAGGTGATTCACATCAAAAAGACAGTTTTAAAGCTATAATACTATAATTTATGTCGTTTCACATGTTATGGAGAAAAAGGGCGAGCATTGATTTTTTTTCCCTTTTTTTTTTCCCAGTAGATTGAATTCTTAGACAATAGCAGGTTTTCAGAGCTTGTGATCAGAAACAATAATGACATCTGTGTCAAAATAATCATAGCATTGAGTCGAGCCCTGTTGTTTATGATGTCTCATCTTCTCTCAGGTCGTTTTCTAGCAGTGATAATGGAGCTGACAAAACCCTTCTCTACCCCTTCTCTAGCCTGCCCTAGTTTCTATGTCCATGCAACTACAAAAATATCACAAACTCAAATACTTGTAAATGTTGTTGTGACATTAATGAAAAATGCTCAATGTGTTCAGTACCAACATAACTGTTCCTGCTAAAAATGTTTCCCCCATATTTCTGAACAAAATGCATGATTACTACCACAGAGTATTTTTTTTGCCTTGCCCTGACATCAAAATAAGACTGGTGTTTCTTTTTTTAAATTTTATTTTCTATTTTTTATTTAATTTAATTGTTTAATGCAATAGCAGTCATTTACAGACAGAAATGAATGTGTGAAAAACCTGTGAGAAACACTGATTGGAAGTTTATTAAGAAAGAAAATGATTGAAGTTTGTTGCATCTGGATAATTCAGATATTATCCACTGCCAGTTACAGCAATTAAATTATTATTTACACAGCTTCCAAACGCCACCATAAAAATACTGGCGGGCGCCAGTGCTACCCCCTCAGCCTCCTAGTAGATGGACCTATCGTATAAATGTGAAAATCCTAGGTGACTTCTTTCTTGAGTTATCGCATTCACAAGACTTTCAGAAAACTTGACCTCTGACCTTGACCTTGAGGTCGAGGTCACTTGTCTGAGATTTTTAGTAGACGCACCTATTGTATGAATTTGAAAATCCTACGTTGCCTCGTTCTCGAGTTAATGTGTTCACAAACTTGAGTGTCCACACCGCCCGCACGTCCTGTTTGTCTAACCACACTTAAGTGGTCCAAAAAGGGCAAATCAACCGCATGCTCACGTGGGTAAAAAATTGCTGCTGCACTACTCTGCTCATCAATCTAAATTGGCAAGCATGTTTTACTTGTGACCATTTTCCAATCAATGATTTCAAAGGTTTCCTTTTGCTGGTAAAGTAACACACCTGCTATGATATAATAATTTCAATGTTTAGTGAATTAATGCAGCCACAGCTTTCTGACTTGTGGTTTAAGATTCATTTGCCATTTATAAAAGGTAAAGCAAACTCCAACTTTTCATTTTTAATTTTTTAATTTTACACAGCATCTTTACTGTTACTGTTCTCTATTTAGAGCCTGCTATTTCTCCTCATTGTTAAAAGGCATGTATGTCCTGAGTACTGAAAGAAACATTCTCGAAAGCATTCCAGTTTGATATCTTTAACATACCTGTCTCAGTCCAGGTCAGCCATGATTAGCCACGCTACCTTAAGAAAAGAAGCGCTACACCCATAACGTGTACCTACTGTTCAGATAAGCTCCATCTGGACATGTGTTTGGATGGAAATCCATTAATCAAGGTAGTGTTAGAAAATCACAGTGGACAGTTACAGTGACAAAAAATATATTTTCAAATCTTTTGATCTTTTGAGTATAGATTTAATGACGTCTCACACCTAACATTTTCATTTTCAAAGCACTGCTTTGAACATAGCAGTCTCACACGCTATCGTCACTGCACTGCATATAAAGTGCATTCATAGATGGTAAATTCTCTACACCACTGCACCATTTTTTTCTCATGGACAATTTAAAACTATTGAAAATTAGTTAGTTTGTGCCTGGGAGTTAGTCAAATACAGACACTATCACATCCATAATGAAGGGATTTAATTTCATAATGTTGCAGCTGCCAAAATCTAATGTAAAATCTTAGCTGGACATAGTTTCATGCTCTTTCTTTTCCCACAGATATTTCACTTCAATCAGGTTGTTTCACTTATGTGTTAAGTCTTGATGCAGTAGTGTATTATTATGGTGTGTGGAGCTGACAGAGGATATGAAATAGGGATTAGCATAAAACCTGCCTCCAGCATAAAGGATGTATGCTCTCCTTATAGGAGCTCTATTAACACTATTAACCACTCTTTTTAATATATATAACTTTGCTTTCTTTTGTACACCATTTTGTTGGCTAGAACAATCACATTTTTAGAGGAAAATGACTCATTCTCTCATTTTGTAGAGAAGATAATTACTTTGATAATTATGTTGATTTCATCATCTTTTTCTAAGGTTTTATTAAAACACTATACCTCATGTTGGTAACTTCATTTGATTCTGATCAGTCTCTTGATACTGCACATTTTGTAAACAAGTAGAACATATGATGGTAAGAATCCTGTTGTTTTGTGAGCCAAGTTTTTCCACAGAGGATGGGACTGATGTTTCATTTTACCTCAGTGTGAGTTTTTACTCATTACAATGACTTGGATGGTCTAGTCTAGCACTGAAGAGGTAAACAAATGAGAGGAGGGATTAAAGAAATCCACTAAAATTAAGTTGATTATTCTGTAATAGGTGTAATTACCAAGCTTTTCTAAAAGTTTAAAGAAAAACCATAAAAGGAAAAAAATTCTGATTCTGCTAAACTGTAACCTAGAAGTAAAATTTTGTTTGTTTGTTTGCTTTTTAGGGAGGAGGACTAAAGAGATTCCCTCCCTAGTCAGGTTATACCTCTCAGTGCAGACAGCCTTCTATAGAAATAATAGTCTCTTCTCTACTCAGGTGCCCCATCTTTGCATAAAAGGATCATGCCTGCATGTCCATCTCAGATACATGTCATGTGTTGTCGAACAAAGCCTCATTTTGTCCTTTTGGAAATCAAATCAAGGAAACTCTTATGCACAGATGATATCTTATTTTGTACAAATCATTCAGTGCATTTCTATCTCTGGCTTTTCTTTGTACATTCTGGTGCTTTGTGGTGAGCTGCTTTGTCCAGTGATGTCACACTGTTGTACTTTTTTTGTGGTACATCTCTAGTTTTGTGTGTACCTGCTCAGTTCTGCCTCTTATAATGTGTATGCACTGACTATAGTCATGTGCCACCAGCGATGCTCTGCAGCTACTCTGACACCTTTGTAATCATTGTGTACCAAGCAAAACTTCATTAATCGCATATGCTAATGTAGAAGCAAACTGTAGGAGCACTTAATAGATTAGCACTTCGTCTTTGGCCATGAGCAACTCTGGTCTGTCTTCTTTACATTTCTAGAAGTGCAATTTTCTTAGTGTGTAAAACAACAGATGGATTACTCAGTGTTAGTCATGGTGATGCTGGCCATGATTTGTGATAGATGCATTGCTATTTCAAAGGAATCAGTCACAGGACAGGTATTACTTGTGGTTTGTAGAAATATTTCCGCTGTGTTACCATATGTGAAAATGTCAAAACTCGCAGCAACTGTGAACACTTCTCTTCTGTAAATAAACGTTTAAAAAAAAAAAAACAGATATAAGCAAAACTCAGTGTGATTCTGTGTCTAAGCCAAATTGTGTATGCATAAGATTTTTCTTATTCTCAGTTTCACTCTGTGTGATTTCTATTTCTGGCATTTACGTTCTCCAAAATGACTTTTAAGATATCAGGGAGCTCG
>VUQS01014886.1:2957-14279 GCA_015108495.1 Heterochromis multidens
ATGAGTTTCTCTCCAGCAAGACAGACCAAACCGCCAGACGCAACACACATACACATAAACACACACATACGGATCTCATACACAACCGTGCAGAACGTGTTACCTGATCAGAATTTTCTTATTTTAGTAGATTTTCAGCACCTGGAATAGAGGTGAGCAACTAAAAATGGAGAGAGAAGAGCTTTGTGTGTATTTGTGTATGTGCATTAGTCTAGACTCGGTCACCCCACTCGTCTGTAGCCAACCTGTTATAGACTGCCCTGCTCAGCAGTACTATAACATCCCTTCATTCCGTTCTGATCCTTACACACAGACACACTTCTGCACAAACACACTTATTCTCTCTATTCTGTTCCTGTAGCCAATGCTGACTCAGGATATATGAAGACCAAAAAGAATAGACAAAGCGCTGACAACACCAGGTCGTTTGGCTCACAGCAAAAAGGCTGCACGGGCTGACAAAATGTGCATTTCGGCGGTCGTAGCACTTATGAGTACCTTATGGAGTGAAGGGTTTTCAATTTAACATTTTCTCTTTTGTCCTCGTTTAAAAACAGCAAAAGACAGCACCCTTCTGCCTTTACAACATGATTTATGTACATCTGTTAAGTCTTTCTTTAGTTGTATTGTTGATTTTACCATGCTCAACAGACGGAAAAAAAAATGCATGAAACAGCCATTTGTTTTATGAAAGTGACACCACCATTCAGTGCTTCCTTATCTTATCATTGATTGGCTGTTGGATTAGCCACCCGCTTTGACCAGTGTGTGGTATCGATGGGCTGTCTTTCAGATTCAGAAGAGCCCTCCAAGCCATTGAATAGAACTCAATGGACCCGGGGCAGGGGAGTATTGATGGTCACCTGGAAACCAGACGGGTCTTTTGACTGTTACTGCAGGGTGCTGTTCTCTCACACATGTTCTGAGCGTGTTTTGATTGCATTGGTCGGGCTTGTTACTGACATGTTGCAAGATTGTAAAATTCATTCATTTATTTTAAGTTAGTACTTTCCAGCACCCATCACACTACTTTGTATATCATCTCTGCATTACCCCCACAAATGGCGATTGAGAAATGAGAATAATTTAATTGCTTCACCTCGTTTTACATGATCAGGGTAACCAACTGGCTAATATTACTGTAGATTTATGTACAGGATTCTCAAGTGGACTATATCTTCTTAGTCACTTAGTCGAAATGACTTACCTGGACTGACTAATCTATAGTCTCACTGTAAAAGCATTGACGTCTGAGCAGATCACAGGTAGAGCATGATGGAATTTTTTTTAGCTTAGAATGTGAACAATTTTCAGATTAAATTTAGTGCCTAAATTATTGTCTAGTCATTGTCACTCATCATAATTTGCTAGTTCATGACTTCATCAAACTGCAGTCCATGATTTATTGCATGGTGTTAAGAAGTATTTTTTTAAAAAAAGGATTCTAGATTAATTTCTAAAAGTCAAATAGATGACTGAAATGACATTGAGCAAAAATAAAGGCCTGTCCTTGCTGGGTTTTTTTTTTTTGCTAATCATGGGTTAGCATGGGTTGTAGAGCTATGCTTAGTTTGTAGCTTCAAATTTAAAGTAGAGCTCTTTGCATTTGACAGACAGCTATCACCTAGGCAGAGTTTTCATTTCACTGTGATGTTCTTTTAATACTTTCACAATGATACATCTACCTGCAAAGGAAACGGAG
Organism: Heterochromis multidens; assembly: GCA_015108495.1. Taxonomy (NCBI): domain Eukaryota; kingdom Metazoa; phylum Chordata; class Actinopteri; order Cichliformes; family Cichlidae; genus Heterochromis; species Heterochromis multidens. The sequence continues at coordinate 4,660 of VUQS01014886.1, forward strand.
AGAAACAGAAGAAAAAAATAAATCTGAGTACTATAACTACTTCGTAACTACTATAACTGCTGGAGTAATATTTTAATTCAAAAGCTGCAAATGCTGGTGTACTTTGCTAAAATGATACATGCACTTGTGCATGTATGTGGTTTGGCATTCTAATAACTGCATTCATTTGCCTTTATTCTTGTTTTCTCTGTGCTTAATGTGTCCACACTGATTTGTTTGTGTGTGCATACATGTGTTTGTGTGCTTTCTGTCATAAATTTTGTGACTTTGATACAGTATGTGCATGCTAACTTGGTTTTGTGTGTATGAATCTGTGTGTGTACCCTAGTGCTCATGCTATCAACTCCTTACAATCAGCGTGTGTGTTCATGGGCTCAGCTTGCCTCCCAAATCATGTCGGGTCGTCTGGCCTCTCTGGCACACTGCTGCCAGTCTGGAGCACGAGATAAAGTTCTGGCCTAAAGGAAAGAAGGCAGACCGCATCCACCTTCTTTATACCTAATCCGCCCTCTCTCCCTCTTATCCCCTCCCTTGTTCCCTCTCTCCATCTCACTATCTCTTGCCTTGTGTACAACCGCTCACACCTATGTCCTTCAATACACCATGTTCCATTTTTTTTTTTTTAATCAACTCTCCCACCCCCCTTCATGTTTTTAACTTCCTCCTGTCTGCATTTTCTCTGGCTGTGGTCTATAGTTATTTTGAACACTACGGATCGTGAATCAACAGTTACAGTCCTTGAATTATTTTGGATTTAGAAGATAGTGAACCCACACAGGTTTTTTGTCTTTTTTCCGCTCTCTACTTCTTCTCCATTCATTGTTGTTATATCTAGAAATTTACATAGACTGTTGAAACTGAACAGAAGAAAAAAATAGCAGGTTAAACAATAAAAGGACAACTGACAAAAAAAAAAATTCAAGGCCTTTATTTTTCATGGAATAAAATCTTCTTCTGTGCTTTACCTGGTCCTTTGTTTTAGCACTAACTATCACAGAGCATATTGCAGATACTGGAACAAAGGTTTTATGGGATATTTACTGTACTTCTATATTTGTTCATAGTGAAACCTTTCAGTATCCATTATGTCCTCAGCAATGAGAAACTACTGAGAAAATATTTACAGTTTTGCACATTGTATCGCACAACCTTTGGAAGCTTAAAGGGAATTGGGATGTACATAAGATACAATATAGCCAGGAGAAGAAAAGCAAGCAGTGCCTGTGTGTTGTTATACATTCTAAAAATCTGTTTTAGACGTGCAGGGATAGAAGTCTTATTTTTTATTAATTTTTTTTCAAGGTAAAATCACTGGAAGGCTTTACAGATCATTGAGGGACATTTTACTTATCTCGGGCATTTAGAAAGGCATTAATTGCTTTTATAATTATAGAAAAAGGGACTGTTTTTGCCAGTTGGGAAAGTACACCAAATAAATAGTGTTTAGATTGATTTATTTTCTACCTTTGACACTACTTTTAGTTTATATATATATATATATATTAGTTTATACACTGCTCTGAAAATCAACTCACAAAAACTTGAGCTAATCTCTTGCACTGAGTTTTTCTTTTTGTGTTATTTTTTTTTAATGTGCAATGATGTGCTCAAACCTGGGTTCAAAGACATTTGTGCAACATTAATTTGTGCAACATTCACCTAAGAAGCTATGAAAGGCCCTTTCTTTACTATGTCCCTTTATGCTAGACAACAATCATTCAAATATCAGATGCCAAGATTATCTGAATGTACTATGGAAGAAGAATATGATGTGACATAAAAATAAAGCAGCTAATGTTCACCATAAAATCACCAGTAATATTAAGAGTAATGATAAATATTGTTACTGTGGGGACAACATGCATTATGCTTTTCAGAATATTTTTCAGTGATGTTAAGTAGTTTGCAGTGAAGAGATGTACCAAAAAGCTACAATGAGCTTTATGAATCTTTAATTTTTTGCAGTGTAATCTTTCTTTTCTATGAACTATCTATATATAATTACACAGCCACAAACTATATTTGAGAACATTAACTTAACTGAATTTGACATTTCTGTCTGACCTCTCAGTGAACTCTCTCTGGCTATTGACAGTCTCTAGTGTGATGTCAATACACCTCTGGCTTTGCTTAAGATATGCAGACTTTCCAAAAGTTATGTCTCCCCAAACTTGTGCAGTTTTCTTACACTAAAGAATATCATTCCCTTTTTTTTAGGTTCATCCGAAACGTATTAGAGATAAATGGATACAGGCTGGATGATGATGTCAATTTTAGTGGGACTGTTTAGTTCGATTTGTAAGACAAATTCATTGCGCATCTTTGTATCCAAATATCCAGACACAGATTCTGTCTGCATGAGAATGATTGTCCTCTGTCACTGTCATTAACATTTGCATTTCAATAGTCCTTGCTTGATTGAACACCAACAGCAGCATAAGTGGTTTGGCAGGCAATTTCCTTTTTGCTTCAAAACAAATATCCATACTTATTGATGCTTCTCTTCATCAGAATCAAGACTGAAACATTTGCTGCTTTCAATTTGTCTCTTGGGAAAAAAAAAAAGTCATCTGTATTTTTGTGTTCATTTCTTATTTTTTCTTTATGGTTGCTGTTTCATATAATGGCAGATCTTTTATTATTATCATCATCTAATTCCTTTTTGCCCTATGGCATATTTATTTTTTTTTTATCTCTTTGGATGTTATTGTCTGACTGTCGGTTCATCACACACCTCTTTGTTTTAGTCTTTAGTAACTCAACACCACTGAATGGTTTTCTTTTAATTTTGTGCAAACATCAGTGATTGCTAAAGAATGAAACCTACAGACAGTAAGGACCTCCTGACTCTTCCTCTGGCAGCAGGATATAGCATTTTTACTTATCTAGTGAAATATTTCAACTTACAGTTAGATTAGCAACACAACTAATTTGGACAGTTTTGGTTCACAAAGGATGAATTCCTGAGCCTGCTGACCCATTGACTTCTGTGCTAGTGCATGAGTATCATCTGGTTTCAGGGAAATGTCTCAACGTTTATTAAGTCAGGATCAGTATTATTAATTATTATTAAGTCAGTTCTCATCAGTATGAATTTTAAAGAAGCCCTGCTCATATCCAGCTCCATGTTTTTCAGTTGTTGGACTTTTGCACTTGTTTTGGCTCCTCTCCCTTTAAGGCTACCTTCCTTTTAAACCAACTTTCTTCTGATTGGCTGCCCCTCACAAATAGAAGGTTTGAATAGCAGGCGGATGGGGCTTATTTGCTCATAGCCAGAGCTATGTGCATGAAATAGGAATTACTTGCACATATACAGTGCCATGAAAACATATTTGCCCCCTTCCTGATTTGTTCGTTTTTTTTGCATGATTTTTTTAATGATATCATTTATTAAGGGAAAAAAGCTATCCAAACCTACCTGGCCCTATGTGAAAAAGTAATTGCCCCATAAACCTAATAACTGGTTGTGCCACCCTTTGCAGCAAGAACTGCAATCAAGCGTTTGGAATAACTGGCTATGAGTCACTTTATTGTGGAGGAATTTTGGCCCACAATTGAGAGAATTGGGTTCTCAAGCATGAACAGCCTTTTTAAGGTCATGCCAAAAGTATCTCAATGGGATTTAAGACCGGGATTGGACTAGGCCACTCCAAAACCTTCATTTTGTTTTTGTTCTTTTTAGCCATTCAGAGATGGAGTTGCTAGTGTGTTTTGGATCATTGTCCTGCTGTATAACCTAAGTGAGCTTTAGCTTCAGGGCATGAACTGATGGCCGGACATTCTCCTTCAGGATTTTCTGGTAGAGAGCAGAATTCATGGTTCCATCAATTATGGCAAGTCATCCAGGTCCTGAAGCAGCAAAGCAGCCCCAGACCATCACACTACCACCACCATGTTTGACTGTTGGTATGATGTTCTTTTTATGCTAGTTTTGTGTCAGATGTAACGGGACTCAAACCTTCCAAAAAGTTAAACTTTTGTCTCATCAGTCTACAGAATATTTTCCTAACAGGCTGTGTTCTTTTTGGTCAGCAGCGGTTTCCTCCTTGGAACTCTCCCATGGTGCCATTTTTGCCCAGTCTCTTCTTATTGTTGAACACTGACCTTAACTGAGACAAGTGAGGCCTGCAGTTCTTTAAATGTTGCCCTGGGTTCTTGTGACCTCCTGGATGAGTCTTGGAGTAATTTTGGTAGGCCCGCCACTCCTGGAAAGGTTCACCACTGTTCCAAGTTTTCTCCATTTGTGGATAATGACTCTTACTGGGGTTCACTGGAGTCCCAAAGCCTTAGAAATGGCTTTGTAACCCTTTACAGACTGATAGATGACAGTGACTTTGTTTCTTAGCTGTTTCTTTAGATTGTGACATGATGTTGGTGTTGTTTTTTTGAGATCTTTTAGCCTGCTTCACTTTATCAGACAGGTTCATACTTGTTAAACGTCTTAAACATCTGCATTATCTACATGTTAACATTTACATAATGTTAACATACACAGCCCTAAGCAATGATGTGGTTGAATAGACTTGCAGTTCTGCTTCCCAGGGCATCAGTTGCTCATTTGTTTCCTATCTCTTTTACATCTGTTTCTTTTTTATGTTCTATTGATGTGTGGTGAGGTTATGACATTGGACATGCAGTGTATTCACTAATGCTCAGATGCACAAACTTCAGAGAGGAAGGGAAGGGAGAAAGGGATGAGAGCTTTGACAGAAGCTGACTCATTTTTTGTCAGGCTGATATTTGACAGCTTTAACTCTCCCAAAAGACATGTTTTCTGACCTCGCCTTACATTTGTTTGAAAACACAGACAGTAAGAAAATGATGCCAGACTTCAACCACTCCGAGTGATGAATTTATGCTCTAGGGTTTCCACAATGCGTGTAAAGAGAAAGGTGTAGGTGACATCAATCTGGCTCATATCAGCCCACACCTGATAGAAGTTTCCCTTTACTTATTGTGCTCTCAGTTATACATCACTGTTACTGTGCCTTATTTAGGTGCCATTGTACATAATCTTCATTATCAAAAGTCCAATATCATTGTACTTGATGAAGAGTTCACCTTTCATCCAAGACAGGAACATCATTTCTCTTTTCTTTCACTTTCTTTTTCCTTTCCTTATATTTTAGGCTCCCCATCTCTTATCCATCGTTCCCTCTATATATCTGTCAGTGCATGAGGCGAGGAGAAGAAGTGAAGCAGACAAGAAATATATCCCAGTGAAAGACAGGTCTGGATAAATAAAGAAGAGGTATATTCAGCCCTACCCAAGAGGGAAGGCTGAAGGGAGACAAGGAAGGGGTTTTTTTTTTTTTTTCCTCAAGGCAGCTGTCAGATTTTAAGGGGACAATGAACAAGGGAGAAAGAAGGTAAAAAGGAGGAAAAGTAGAGGTGAGGGAACATGCTGAATGGATGGGTGATAATAAGAGATAGGGCACAAAGTCAGTATTGATAAAGGAGAAGAGGACAGATGCAGCGTGGCATGTAGCCACAGGTAGAGAAAGAGTGCTGTCTAGGTGCAAGACTGTTGCAGTGAAGTTGTGTTTGAGCTATTTGTTTGGTAGGGCGGTGAAATTATAATTTTAAATTTTAAAGAGGAGATTTTGCTTTGCCAGAATTGACTAGAGTGTAACCTAAATTCAATAAACAGCTGCAGACATACGCATCAGCCCCAGATATTTCCTTATTTAGAGAGAATTTGTATCACTCTTCTTTGGAAAAACAAAAGGAAAAAAAACATAACCCCAAAATGCCAGCTTGTCGACAGCTAAGGTATAAACTTCCACTTTATTAATTAGATTTGAAAAGGTGTCTTAAACCCAGCGGCTATTTCCTCAAACAAGCACAGGAGCGCGTAATCCTAGAATAAAAATGAAAGCATGAAAACCAAGATTTTAATATCAAGGCTTTCACCTGACAGTAATGACATGTCAAACAATCACAATATTTTAATAGGCTCTCATTTACATCAGACTGTCAGGACTCTTGCATGGATCTATTTTAATCCCAGCTCTGCCCAAAAAAATTGAAACCTTGAAGATGGGAATTAAATTCGGGCGTGCCGGTGCACCTATAAGTGCTTGTCTTGATCTGACTTAATTTGAGTAACTCCTTTAGACGAGCATGACAGCTGCTACGCTCATATCTGTTCTGTTTTGGCAAAATCAAACACTGCAGCTTTATTTACAGTACTTGAAAGGCATCAGGCAACTAAAATTAAAAAGCTTCTTTCCTTGACTTCCTCTCACAAGAAGCAACGTTTTTCCACAAGTGCTGGTTGTCAGCCCAATCAACTTTAATCCATCCGCTCCGGGATGTAGAGGAAAGCTGAAGTCATGCTTGTATACTTCAAACCGCATGTGATTTTATGTCGTGTTTGTCTCAGGTCAGATATCACTTGTGAGATGTCACTGACATCAATTGGACCAATATGTCTCTATGATCTTTTTCAGATCTTAAAAAGGGATTTTAACTTTGTTACATCTAAATATCGAGTTCTATGAAGTAGAGTTCAGAATAAAGATGTACTGTAACAATACTTGTAAAGGCATGGTTATTTTAATGCTATTTGTCAAGCAAGGCTTTAGTAGATCCCCTTACTAAAGACATGACTGCCTTATTTTCTAATTTCCTTTTTAAAGTATGTGCTGCAACTTGATCATTTGCATTTTTATAAAGGCTACCAGCTATCAGTCTTGTTTATAATTGTCATTGTATGAAAGTATAGTTGACAAACACACATCTGTGTTGTTCAGAACATCCATCCCCATCTTATCTTAAAGACCTCATAGTACCATATCACCCCAATAGGCACTTTGCTCTCAGACTGCTGCCTTACCTGTGGTTCCTAGGATATTTAAAAATAGAATGGGAGGCAGAGCCTTCCGGTTCTGCCGGAGGTTTCTTCCTGTTAAAAGGGAGTTTTTCCTTCTCACTGTCACCAAGTGCTTGCTCATAGGGGGTCGTCTGATTGTTGGGGTTTTTCTGTATTATTGTAGGTCTTTACCTTACAATATAAAGCACCTTGAGGAGACTGTTGTTGTGATTTGGCACTATATAAATAAAATTGAATTTAATTGAATCCAACTTCCCCCTGTATGGGGCTACTTTTCTTTCCGATAGTTTTTTAATTAGCAACCAGCTTAAGAATTAGCAGTAACACAATACAGGATATTATGCACCCATGTTCCAAGCAAGGCCACATACATATCTGTATGAATGTCATTTATTTGCATGTGATAACTTTTGCAGCTTTTATGACAGGACTCATGTCTCCATACTTCCTTGCTTGAGAATTGGGACAACATATTTGTTCTTGGTTGCTTCATGTTAAAGCTTATTTTTGTTAAATGTTTTTGTTAAAGAGAATTCCTTTTCTGAAGGAAAAATCAGAAAAAAAAAATTCTTAAAGTCTAACCCCTGAACTTACCTGTTACTTTCAAACACAGAGAAATTAGTAAATTGTTGGACTATTGTAATTTCTGACTGTTCCTGTTGTTAGGGATCTACTCATATTTCTTTTTTCTGCACTAACTAGGGCTTTAATGTTACTTTGTTGCTAAATTACAGCATGGGAGAGTGTTGCTACTGTTTTGTGTCAGAGTGTTTGTTGTGTAAAATGGCTCTTATTAAGGCTCTGAAAATCTCTAGAGCGTTCCCATTTTCTGTTTCCATTTTTGGCATTCTTAAATACTAATTAAACATTAGTTTAATATTTGCAATTTCACATCACCGTGGCATTTACTTTGAATGGCCAACCCTGCATTTTTCTGTGTTTTTTGCACAGCTTCTTGTCCACATTTCTTCTTTTTCCCTTACACTTAAAGCAGGAAATGCTCTATAGCGGATTAAAAATTAAATAAAATAAAACTCAAAATATCAAGGCATGATTTAGTAATTTTAGTAAGTTTTTCAGCATGTGGCTGTTTTTGACTTTACAAGAGCTCTAGCAGCTTGATTTTTTTTGTTAACCTAATTGCAATGTTCCTGTGAGGTTGACATTAACATGTTTGGCTTGGAACGGCATTCTTCATGCAACCCTCCCATTTATCTGGGCTTGGGACCAGCAGTGGGAGTACACTAGCTTGTCAACCCATCCTACCCCTCATCTCCACATAAGGCTGGGTTTGAGTTTCCTCCTATGTAGTCCCCTATGAATTGGGGACCTTAACAGCTAAAAACTCATCTTTTTAGACTTGCATTTGGTTAACTCTTTTGTTTTTATGCTCTGGTATTTTGTTGTAAAGCACTTTGTGATGTTTATCTTGAAAGGTGCTATAGAAATAAAAATGTACTTACTTACTTACTTACCTTTGGTGTGTTAGGCAAACATGCCAGCCCCAACACAAAATGCATTAACCTTTCAAGGCTATGTATGTTGGTACAATTGTATCTAAGAAATGGTGAATAAATAAAATGAAGAGGGCACAGCTGAAAGTTAACCAAAACATTATGTTTTTCCATCATGTAGGGATTAGCACAACCACCTCACAACCAAATAGTCCCTGGGTTGCAACTGGGAGGAAACATAAAGCCAACTTTGTGCGGTGGGGTAACAAGCCAGTGTACAGCCCCTGCTGGTCCCAATCCGAAAACTCAGAACATCAAGACAACAGGATTGAATAGATTGTAGAGTTTTGCCAATTGTATTATTTTTTTTTCACAATGTACTTCATTTTTATTTTATTTAAATCATTCTTTACTATTCATCTACCATAATTGCAAATAGACTGTACAGTTCTTCTCTTTATATCAGCAGTGGTGGATGAGACTGAGCTTTTAACACTACAACAAAATGCCAAGTCATTTAGACCCCCTTGGCATTTTCAAAGTCGTGTAACCCTGTTAAAATAAAACCCCATCATCTCATATTTCATGACTTTTCCTAAAATGGTGTTAATCATCAAATACTTAATTTTGAGGTGTGTGGGATCAAAAGAAAAAAAATTATGACTACTTATAGCTAGAACCGCTGAGGACGTCATTTTGAGCCCATAGAAATGAATGTAAAACCACTACTGGTGGTTAGAGACCAAACGTGTGGGTTGCTGGCTGTTCTGAACAGTGAGGGAGCCGTAGCTGAACTGAACGGAGAGTCCAGAGTGTGGAGAACTAATCCGAGCAAATAAAGAGTGAAATCCAGAACAGAACAGCCAAATCTGAGAGTTTCAAGCATGAGCAGGAGAGCTGAGGAGGTGAAGCTGCAGACTGAGGTGGAGTAGTGTGGATGCTGGATGAGAGGCTGCAGGTTTGGTGATCAGAGGCAGATGTGGATGAGATGATAAACTTTGACTGTTCTACTTTTACAATAATTATTTAAAATGTGTTTCTTACGTTTTTTGTAGCTAGCTGTGAGGTTAATCTTAAAATGTAGGCAATCAGCTGTTCAGTCCGTTTCACAGTGAGCGCTCTGTTTTTATACCGTCTTTATTTTAGCTAATGCCACATGTTATCCACAATTAATTTTTAACTTTTAATGAAGTTCTTCTGCAATAATTACATTTTTAAATGTGTTAGCTGTTGTGTTATTTGTTGTAACCTTTGTTTATTAGTTTATTCTAATGTGTAGCCTATTTTAACTTCACGATCTGTAACAAAATGATCTAAATCATTGATAAAAC
>VUQS01014899.1:0-19396 GCA_015108495.1 Heterochromis multidens
TCATGCTGTGGGGATGTTTTTTGGCAGCAGGAACTGGAGACTAGTCAGGGTAAAGGGAAAGATGAATGCAGCAATGTACAGAGACATCCTTGATCATAACCTCCTCCAGAGTGCTCTGGACCTCGGACTGGGGCAAAGGTTCATCTTCCAACAGGACAGTGACCCTAAGCACACAGCCAAGATAACAAAGGAGTGGCTTCGGGACCACTCTGTGAATGTCCTTGAGTGGCCCAGCCAGAGCCCAGACTTGAACCCAATTGAACATCTCTGAAGAGATCTGAAAAATGTCTGTACACCGACGCTCCCCATCCAACCTGATGGAGCTTGAGAGGTTCTGCAAAGAAGAATGGGAGAAACTACCCAAAAATAGATGTGCCAATCTTGTAGCATCATACTCAAAAAGAATCTAGGCTGTAATTGCTGCCAAAGGTGTTTCAACCAAGTATTGAACAACGGCTGTGAATACTTATGTACAGGTTATATTTTTGTTTTTTATTTTTAATAAATTTGCAAGAATTTCAAGCAAATGTTTTTATGGGGTGAGGTAAAAAAAATTAATTTTCCACTTTGGAATAAGGCTGTAACATGACAACATGTGGAACAAGCGATTGTTCACACATTTACATTTGTGAACAATCTCCAGTTCAGGACCGGGAGGAGACACATACCCAGCCTCAGGGCTCACAAGCTAGTGTAATCCAAGTGCCGGCCACAAGACCAGATAAATTGGGAGGGTTGTATAAGGAAGGGCATCCGGTGTACAATCTATACTAAATGAAACATGTGGATCCAGCTGCTGTGGTGACCCCTTGGGGGAAAAAAAGGGAACAGCCAAAAGTACCTCCTTCGTCTTTAGTGACTGTTGGATATGTACACTCACTAGCATCCACTAAGTCCTGGTCTTCTTGCTCCACTAACAGGGAACGATTCAGAGCTGGGCCATCATGATGCCAGTGAACTTTCTGGTCACTCATTGGTGGACCAACTTAACACCAGGTAAGCAAGACAGGAAACATGCATGGCATCATGTTTTAGCTGTCATTAACTGTCAATACTTTCAATATAGGAAGACTCATGTCAAACTGATCTGGATGGGTGAATTACATTAGTTGTTCTGGTCCACAGTGCTGCTTCCAACCAGTTGTTGAGGGTTCTTTGTTGTTTGATAGCATGAACAGTTTCTGCAATAATTGTCATGTAACTGGGGTGGGCTAGTAGCCAACTTGAAATTGAAACTGGAAACTGGACTTGAATGTAATATATTGGGGGGCTGGAACTTATCCCAGCTGATACTGGGCAAGAGGCCCTGGATAGTCTATTTTTCACTATTTCACTATTTTCATGGATCATGCTAATATTGGCTCATTATTACAGTGTACTTCTATAAAGAGTGTCTCTCTTTAACTTCCTGTCTCTGTGCTGCTGTCCATACTTCTGGTGCTGAAAAACTATAAATGAGTTAACAAAGGGAATAAAGAACTAGGCAAATGATAACACTTAGTTTTACTAGTTCAGCTGATATCCATCCACTTATGTCCACTAATAAAAGTAGACTGACACCCAGTTTATGCTTTCCGTTGTCACTCTTGCTAACAGCCAAAATTGATGTCACAACTACACAACAATTTCAGCTTGTCATATACCTCTCGATCTTTGTAACCTGGTGCAAGAAGACACGTGTACTTCAGCATGCTCATATCTTTGATTCCTCAACAGTTAATGTAATGCTTTTGTTAAACCCCTTGAATTAAAGCTGACACTTCACTCACATCTTGATTATTTGATTTAAGATCCACTGTGGTGTCATTGTCCAAAAACTTACAGACCTAACTGTAATACAAATACCATGGCTTTTGATACATGCCAATAGTAAATAGGAATCAAATACCAGTTTTAAATTAATATGCTGTATTCCTCACTGTGTGAAAGAGGCTTATAATCATTCTTTATATGGAAGACAACATCAGGCTTCATTTGAGCTGATTTTGTCAAATAAATGTACCAAATTAATCCATGAATATAAATGTTCTGAATTGATATTTATTATTAAAATAAAAAGGCCAATTGTATTTGTATTATTCACAATATCATTAAAGTTCATGACAACATGTTGTTATCGTAAGTGCAGGAAAAGCTTCCCAACAAGTGTTACTAGGAAACATAATGAAACTAAGAGTGTAGCAACAGGGAAAGCATCGCTGTCACAGTTTTTTTTTTTTTTTTTATTCATGTCAGCTCACTTGACCACAGTTTGGGTTTATGTCAAATACTATTGCAGACATACAAAGAAATGCTGTTGGTGTAGTAGGCATGTAATGCTTCCAAACTACTTTCACTTCACTTAGTTTTCTCCATGATATATTATCTCTTTCCCTTACTGATATCTGATCCGGTGCATCCCTAAAATAAACTGCAGGGTCCCTTTCTTTGTCTCCCTCTTCTGTCCTATGGTGTGTGTAGCTTCATATGTCTGTGCCACCGCACTATTAGCAATTAGAGTTACAGCGGGTGGATAGTGCTACATGAATCAAACATTGATGAGAACTGAGGTATGACCAAGAGACCAAACAACAGTGGAAGAACCTGCAGTATCCTAGCCCAAAGGTGGCACAAGAGCATGACTGGGAGCATGCTCATTGTTTCATTTTTTTTTTTTTTTTCATGGCATTGTGCAACGTTCATTTGTCCCCCTGGGTCTGACTGGCAATGCACTCAGTTCTGCTGTAATGTCCTGACCCATCTGAAGGAGACCGTTTCCCACAACTGATCCAAAAAGTCATGGATGCACCTAATTGCATTGAAAATGAAGGAGTTTTTTGGCTCCACCAACACAATTACCATGCACCACAATTCAGACTCACCTTTTTTTGGCTTCCTGCGACTTTGTCCTCTTCCCAAAATCAAAGAGTAGCAGAGATCACAAACGCATATCTACAGGAACGAGTTTGCAAAGCAAATCCCAAACATAACAGGAGGCGATCTTGAAGGGGATGGTAGCCAAAGTTAAATCTGGTATGGTAAAGCAGCAAATATGCATCATGAGAAAGGTTGCTGTCACTGAAATCGTGTCCCTTATTGTAGTGGATCTGTCAGCATGAGTTGGCCAGAGTGTATTTACTTTTTATGTATTTTATGGACTTTTTATGTTTTTTCATGGTAGTTATTATTATTATTTTTTTTGTCCTGTGACAGCACCATCATGTCAGTAAACCCACCGAGCAGCAATGATGCCTGCCTCAGCATTGTCCACAGCCTCATGTGCCACCGGCAGGGCGGAGAGAACGAGGGCTTTGCTAAGCGCGCCATTGAGAGTCTGGTAAAGAAGCTAAAGGAGAAGAAGGACGAGCTGGACTCACTTATCACTGCCATCACCACCAATGGTGTTCATCCCAGCAAGTGTGTCACCATCCAGAGGACTCTGGATGGACGGCTACAGGTCGGTCCACTTCCAACATGAAGGGCATTACTTGCACTGCTTTGAGCTTTCTGTGGATGATACATATGCATGATTTCACTTTTGAATTTCATATTTAGAAATTTTATAGGGAGATTGGGGTTATTGTGGTCAATATTCAATTGAAATGTAATTCTATACACAAATAATTATTAGTGCTTTGAGGTTTATTTGTGCAAGAGTCATTTTGTTTAAGATGTAGGGCTGACAATGCAATTTCAGGGTCGATATATTTAAATTATTTGAATATTCACAGTTCTATTAATCAAATACAGTATTCAGGCATACAAAATGATGACACAAAACAACAAAAATGTTGATACAGTGACACAAACTTTGTGCCAAAAGCCTGAAGTCTTTCTGTAACAACGCTCTCCCTCTCTGTATCTTATTCACTTTGTCTTGCTCCCTCTGCTTTGGGAAATGATCCCACATTCACGTTTCATGCTTGGTTTGGTTTGTTTTGACTGTGAAAGTTGTCAAACTCAGGTGTGAATGAAACATCTAGACTAAGAAAAAGGATTGTCTCCGTCTGTATACCAGTAACCTGCAGATTTTAGTAACATTTTAAAAGCTGACCTTTATGAGGTAGGTATTTAGGTATGTAGACATAGTCAAGATGACCTGCTGAAATTCAAACCAAGCATCAGAATGAGGAAGAAAGGTGATTTAAATGACTTTGGCTGTTTGTGTCACATAGTTTGAGTATTTCAAAAACTGCTGATCTTCTGGGATTTCCCCACACAACCACCTCCACGGTTTACAGAGAATAGTCTGAAAAAGAGAAAATATCCAGTTAGTGGCAGTTCTCTCATTGATACCAGAGGTCAAAGGAGAAGACAGCTTTGAGCTGACGGGAAGGTAACAGCAACTCAAATAACCACTTGTTACAACCAAAGAATGCAGAAGAGCATTTCTGAATGCACACCACCTTAAACACGTAGGCAGCAGATCACACCAGATGACACTTCTGTCAGCTAAGTACAAGAAACTTCAATTTGCATGTGCTCACCAAAATTGGACAATAGAAGATTGGAAAAACGTTGCCTGCCTCGTCGTCTGAGTCTCGATTTGTACTGCAGCATTTGAATGATTGGGTCAGAATTTTGGCATAAACAGCATGAAAGCATGGATCCATCCTGCCTTATGGCAATGGTTCAGACAGATGGTGGTTGAGGCATAGTCGTGTGGGGATATTTTCTTGGCTCACTTTGTGCCCCTTAGTACCAATTGAGCGTTATTTAAATGTTTAAATGAGTATTGTTGCTGACCATGTCCATCCCTTCATAACCACATACCCATATCAATGCAAAGCGCCATATAAGTACCACTCCGTTTACCATGTACCAAAAAAAAGTGGTTGACGAGTGTATATACAGCATTGGCTTCCCATCACAGCAACCATGGCAAGCAGTGCTTGTCCAGTGAAATCTAACTTCACATTGAAGTCTAGTGGCCATTGTCAGTATATTTTCATTTTGGGCGTCGTAGTGTTGAGGCCAAAAAATAGAGCTAATATACATATTGAAGCTGTGCTCTGCTGTTCTTCTGTTTCCGAACTAGCTAATGCAGTCTGTGGACATGTTAAAAATAAATCCAGGCAAACACTGTGTCATTCAGACAGCAGTCTGAGACGTCAAATACAAATATCCACAAACAGTTTACTATTGGACATAAGAAGTTAAAAAAGGTTTTCCTGTTAAACTTTACTCATTTACAGAGTTTGCATGTAGTAGCTCTAAAAAGAGGTTTTTGGATTAGATTGAGTGAGGATGGCAAAAGTTATAGGAACTATTGCTTTACTGCTTTAATGATGCTCTACTGTCTCTTTAGGTGGCAGGGAGGAAGGGGTTTCCTCATGTGATTTATGCACGGCTGTGGCGCTGGCCTGACCTCCACAAGAATGAACTTAAGCATGTCAAATTCTGCCAGTACGCTTTTGACCTCAAGTATGACAGTGTGTGTGTCAACCCCTACCATTATGAGAGGGTGGTGTCACCAGGCATCGGTAAGTCAACTTCATATCTCAACATCTCTTATACAGACTCCATGGGTCTCAGTCTCCTTACTTATAATAACTAATTTTATTAATGACAGTTATTAACATTAGTAAGTAATGTTCAGCAAGCTCTTGTCCTGTTGCGAGCATGTTACTGACCTTTCATTTTCTGTATGATGTCTTCAGTCAAAATTTCTCTCTTATTCTGTCTCTGTTCTCTGAAAGTTGGTCTCAGCCTTCAAAACACAGGTGAGTTCTATTTTACAGAAACACAGCATGATTTTATTTAGGATACTACAAAAAACCCTTTCCAGTTCATACTATCATTGTGCTACCAAAAAATAAATTGTATAAATGTTTATGTTTAGTATATCTTGTAACTGGGGACCTCATGTGATTTTAAACATTAGCCCCTTACCACTGTGTTTTCATTCATACGAAATAAGCAAAGTCTGTGGTCGACAGCTACAGACCTAACAAATAATATTAACAGGTAGCCACATACTAATATCTGTGCTCTCATCATCTATTTCACTCTTCTAATGGATTTAATCTTCTAAATATGTTCTATGGGTCTCCATGCTGTGCAGCAAACCAAACTTCTGATTCTACACACACGGTGCTGTCCAAACTTCTGTTTATAAATGAATATGTAACCTTCATAACTCTCAAGCAGTAAAGAGTAGAAAAAAGTGCAGAGAACTCAAATATTTAAAAAAACAAAAACAAAATCAGCAAAACCCCTGAGAGGCTTGACTAATTATACCCTAGGATCTCTGTGTTTGAAATATTTGTTTGTGGTGACATTTTTACTTTACAAATTATGGCAAATTCTTATGACACTTATTACAAATTACTTTTAAATCATGAAGGTGGGCATTTTTCTCAATCAATACAATTATTAATGAATTCATTAAACAAACATGTTCCATGACAAAAATGTAAGTGTTCACCTTCATGAGTAAATCATGTTGTTATAAGACTGATTTTTTTATATATATATATATTTATATATATACACACACACACACACACACACACACACACACACACACACACACACACACACACACATAAAAATGCACTGTTGAAGAGATTCCTGTACGGTTTTTGTATTTCTTCCATATGGATAGTGTTTCTGATAATAACAGCTACTCACCAGAAGTCCTTACATGAAGAAAAGTAAGAGGGTGACGGCACTCCACAGCACTGTTTTTGTTTTTTATATATATGTACACACACACACACACACACACACACACACACAAAGACATACACTACCGATGAAAAGTTTGGGATCACTTGCAAATTTGAAAAAGAAAAACACATTTTCGTGCAATTCACAAACAATTTTATCCATTTCACAAACAAGTAAAATTAATCAAGTGATTTTTAAAGAATGATCTACACTTTTGCATAAAGGCCTATTATCAACAACTGCCAGTCCTCTGCATCAGTCTCCTGGTATGGCTGCTAATCCAAGTTAATCATTTTATAAGGCTAATTGATTAGTAGAAAACCTTTTTGCAATTGTGTTGCAAAACTGAAAACTGTTGTACTAATAAGGGAGCAAAAAAAAGGGACCATGACATTCTTTAGGTTAATTTAGTATCTGAAGCATTAGCAGTTGTTTGTTTGTTTACAGGTTCAAAGTGTCCAGAAAGAAAGAACTTTCTTTAGAGACCCATCAGTCTATTGTTGTGCTTAGAAATGAATTCAATGTGAGAAATGGTGAAGAAACTTAAAATCTCTTACCATGCTGTTAAATACTCCCTTCAGAGAGCAGCACAAACTGGCTCTGGTCTGGGGGTGCTTTGGAGGTGGTAAAATAGGAGATTTGTACAGAGTAGAAGAGATCTTGAGGAAGGAAAGCTATCACAAGATTTTGCAACACCATGCTGTACCCTGTGAACAGCACTTTATTGGGGCCAGTTTCATCCTACAACAGGATAATGACCCAAACAACGTCTCCAAAATGTGTCAGCAATATTTAAAGAATAATTCTGACTGTAATGGAGTGGCCAGGACCGTCTCTGGATCTGAACCCTATTGTGCTATTGTGGGAACAGCTTTGACCATATGGTCCAGAGGAAGATACCATCAAGCATATCCATCTTGTGGGAGATGCTCCAGGAGGCACAGGGTGAAATCTCATCAGATTACCTTGAAAAATTATTATTTTTATTATTAACTCTGACAATGTCAGCATGTCCTGTTCATTTGCTGTATTTCCTATTCAGACTAATTTCATGTGTGTTTCCATGGAAAACAAGAAAATGTCCAAGTGATCCCAAACTTTTGAGCGTGTGTGTGTGTGTGTGTGTGTGTGTGTGTGTGTGTCAGTGATTAACAGTTACACACAGACTTTCTGTGAGAAAGTTTTAACAGCTCAGATCAAATCACTTTACATGTACAAACATTTTTTATATGTGATTTTTATAGGAACCTGTTTGATTTTACTTGTATTTTGAGTTTCAGGCAGCTTTTTCATTTGTTACACTAAAAAAAAATGACAAGTGAGACTTTTTACTGAAGAAAGGATCCTGGTGGTCTGCCGTAATGAACAGGCCCTCACATCACACTAAATAACTGATAATGTAATTTCTGTTAGAATGTTAATTACATACACACCACTGATGTTAAGGGGTTGGCTTTTAGTATGTAAATCCTCTGATTACATAATATAGTTTGATATAAACTCTCTTCCACACTAATATATCCATCAGCTTTAGATATAAATGAGTGCTATGATCTTTCCATCTGACCTGACTGTCTCCTGCCTCCTGCAGCAGCATCAGGTGGACTAATCAAGGAAGAATACATCCCTGATTGTATACAGATGGACCTTCCACCTGGTATGCCTATGTCTGACCACCAAGCAGCTCCAGACCACTATAGTCCACTTCTGCCTCCCTCACAGCTGTCTGCTGAACCCCATGGCCCCCCACCTGTTACCAGATACCCTAACCTGCCTGTCTCACCCAAAGGTCAGTTTATCATTATTCAGCACTGTTTGCTTAACCTGTCATTATTATCTTATCATATGTCTCTTTTATGGTTGGCCAGAGTACATTTTTTGGCAAGAAACAGAAAAAATATATATACATATCAAGCTGGGAGAGACTGCTCAAACCTTATACCGAGGGATTGCCAAAGCCTCTGGTATGCAGATAGACAAAACAAATGAGCTGATAACAGCTGCATCTCACAAATATAAGTCACGTATTATAAAACAGGTCTGATGTGCCCCTTTGTTTGTCTTCCAGTGCCTGCCTCTGGCTCCATGCTGCCACTGCAGGGCAGTCATGGTGATGGCCGTCTCCAAACTCCATCTCCACAGGCTCAAGTCATTCAACCACGACCTCCAACCCCACCCCAGGTTCCCTCTCAGCAGCAGGCTACCCAGCATCCCTCACAGCACACCCACTCACAGCAACCCCCTCTACCTCCCTCTCATTTGAATAGACAGAATGGATACAGCAGCAATAAACAGTCTCAGACTCAGCCTGCATTCCACAGTGAGCTCACATATTTGTACTAACTTAAATACATGTACTATGTGGACCAAAGTATCGGGCCACACTTGTTAGTCTTTCAATTTAGGTGTTCAGTCCCATTACCAAAGGTGTATAAAATCAAGCACCTAGCCATGCAGTTTGCTTAGAGAAACAAAACAAAACAAAACAGCTCACTGAATTCAAACGTGGTACTGTAATAGGATGCCACCGTGGTAACAAGTCAGTTTGTGAAATTTCTTCTCTCCTAGATATTCCACGATCAACAAAGTGGTGTTTGTGGCATTTAGGAACCACAGCAACTCAGCCACAAAGTGGCAGCCCACGTAAAAGTACAGAGCATGGGCGCACAGTTCTGAGGTGTATAGTATGTAAAAGTCTCAGTAACTGCAGAGTTCCAAACCTCCACTGGCATTAACATCAGTACAAAAATTGTGCACCAGGATCTTCATGGCATGGGTTTCCATGGCCAAGCAGCTCCTGTAGGTGTAATGTGTAGGTGGCCCAGTTCTTTTGTTCATATAGTGTATATGGATATTAAGTGTTAGTATTTATTTTCATGGTGTAGTGGTTAACGCATTCGCTTGGCAAGCAAAAGGTCACTGGTTTGATTCCAGATGGAGACATAAATCCCTTTTAGGGTTGTGTCAGGAATTGCATATGCCATAAAACTCTGCCAAAATCAAAAACTTGCGGCTTTACCCACTGTGGTGACCCCTTGTGGCAAGGGAGCAGCTGAAAGTACCTTTCTTTTTTTCTAAGATATGGACACAAATCCCTTAACAGTTTAATTTTTAAAAAAACAGTATCAATGACAATTATGGGATAAACAAAAATACATGAAGATTGGTTTATTTGGTCCAAATCAAGGAAAAAAGTACATTTGTTGCACCTAAGCTCTGATCCAATTCATAGATTTAAAAGAGCCTGCTTTAAAAATCCAAACCCTGTTTTTTGTCTCTGTTAGCATTCTCTCTAGCCCAAATAAACAACATTAACTGAGAAAACAGACAAGAGTTTGTTTTGTTTTCAGTATGATATGCTTAGAGGTATTATATGCTATCAAAGGTATCATTTGTTGACTTGTGTTCTTAAATTATGACAAATTTTCCAGTATTCCAGTATACACTTTTTTACAGTGTAACAGTGACTTTCACTTTGGTTACCTGTAAATGGTGTCATATCTCCAGTACAAACATTACATTTTTATTGTGATTATTATGACTAGAATGAAATTACACAAGTAAGTACTACAGTACCTTGCCTGTTAACATAATTTCTGTCACATCAGAAAGAGTTTCATCGCCAGCAATGGTGAAGACTCCCTTAATCCCATGCTACTTTTTTATAGTGTCATCAAACATGTTTTGTTAATGTGTGGGACCCCAGAGAAGAATTATTTCTCATGAAAAATGAAAATAAGTAGGCTTGTCATATTAGATGAAGCACTGGTGAAGTTAATCACTCAGCTTACTCAGCAGTAAAACAGCATGAACAAAAGCAGCTTTTTCCTAATGTGACAAGTCCAAATCTATTAGCCACACTAAACAATGTAAATATTTTTAGTTTGAAAGACATAGACATGTTTATATAATATGTAGTCAGATAGATTTACCTGGAGCATTTTGCATCTTCTAGCCACTGTTAATATTTGATGAAAAGCAAGAAATATAGTAAATGAAATATAAATATTTTTCTGAATGTTGGTTTGTATTGTGTGATGTAAAATTTGACTAGACTTTGGTCTGAAGTTTACAAGGACTACATCTCAGACTTGAGGATTTTGTTTGTTTCATACATCCACTTAATTTATTTTTATACAGTAAATATTGGATAAATATGTATATTCATAATCATTTTTAATTGGAAATAATAATTCCTAGAATACCAGAATTCTTAGTGCACATAACTAAGTAAAAGTAAGGCAAAAACTGATAGAAACTGGTATGAATAGCTTCTGTAGCTCACTGCATTGCAGCTTATAAATATGTATTCCAAACACCAAATGAAGAAGGTTCTCTTTTTTTTATATGAAAACACCACGTTCGGTTTGTTTTCATGTGGTTAAAGACTGTTCAGTAACTTACTGAGTGATTCCGTTTGTACACATTAATATGAAATTTGCACACATTATTTTGAAATTTAGACATGGGTGCACTAATCAGATTTTGTTTTCCTGTAATGCAGCTGTTTGGACAGGCAGTAGCACGGCCTCCTACACTCCTATAGGACCCCAGCAGAATGGGCGTGGTCACCAACAACCTCCTCTGCATCTTCCAAATCATCACTGTAAGAAATGCTTCAAAATGTGTCCCTGTTCTGATTACTGATACTCAAATATTTTTATATTGAATATTTTAAATTATAGTTTTTCATTGCCAAGATTGCCAAGATGCATTTCTTCAGACCTTCCACCCTTACCAAAACTGTAAACATAAATGGTAACCTGCAAAGAAGAGCGTCTGCACTGCTATGATTAGTCATACTTGGCAAACTAATCTGACATTGCAAGTGCAGAGTCTCATGTACAGCTCCAAAAATCACACACTTCAGCAAAATTTCAAATGTGATGTGGTTATTGAGAGAGTGCTCAGTTTTGCCTGTTTTTTTGCTCACTAATCGATTTTTGGTACGATAACATTTCATCTGAAATTACTCTTCTTGGTCTTGTTCTTCCATGTCTCCTGCTTCTTTCTCATCCACCAGCTGTTACATGCAGTTTTCTTGCTCCTCTCCCTCTCAAATTGATTCCATCAGTTGTTGGTATCAGCATTCAACTCACCTACACAGCCTGAGCATGCTGCACTGGCTTATATAGGTTTCATCCAATGCAGGATCTAAGCAAGGGTGTTTAAAGGGTGAAAAACTCTGCATTTGGACCCTGAAGAGGTTGTTGGATATTGTAAATCATTTTGCTGCTTACACCAGAGACCACTGTATGTCCTTCATAGGACAGATTTATGTTATTGATTAACTAAAACTTCAGTCATTAAAGGTTCAGGCAATGAAAAACGACTTGGTTAGGTTTAGGTTTGGGTTAAATCTTTTAGTTGGTCTGTCAGTGGTCTTTTGAAAATTACAACATACAGATGTTGTCTAAGAGAAAGATCTCCTAGGTGAGATTGTTTCATGTGTTCTGCTATCTGCCACTCTGACTTTTTGATATCGCCATGAGGAATCACGAGAATCTGAATTCCTTACACAGTCATGATTAAAAGAAAGGATATCCCCTGTCAATTCTAAGGTTTTACTTATCAGAACATAATAAAAAATGATCTAATCTTTACCAGGTCTTAAAATTAAGTAAATACAACATCAGATGAACAGCAACACATGACATGTTACAACCGTGCCGTTATTTATTTAACAAAAACTAAGTCAAAATGCAGAAGCATTGTGTGAAAAACTAAATGATAAATTATTCAGTAGGTTGTAAAAACACCTTTAGCAGCAATAACATTATGTAACATGAAGTATCTATTTTCTGTACAACTTTATCAGTTTCTCACATTGTTGTGGAGGAATTTTGAACCACTTGTCTTTATAAGGTTGCTTCAGGTCACTGAATTTTGTGGGCATTAATTTTTGTACAGCTCTCTTAAGGTCCTGCCACAGTATTTCGATCCATGTGAGGTCTGGACTTTGACAGGGGCATTGCAACACCTTGATTCTTTTCTTTTTCAGTCATTCTATTGTAGATTTGCTGCTGTGCTTGGGATCATTGTCCTGTTGCGTGACCCAGTTTTGGACGGATGGCCTCATATTTGACTCTTGAATACTTTGGTATACAGAGGAGTTCATGGTAGACTCCAAAGACTGCAAGGTGTCCAGGTCTTGTGGCTGAAAAACAAACCAAAATCATCACTGCTCTACCATTGTGCTTGAAAGCTGGTATGAGGTATTTTTGCTGATATGCTGTGTTTGGTTTTCACTGAAAGTGGCACTGTGCATTATGACCAAACATTGCCAGTTTGATCTTGTCTGTTTAAAGGACTTCCAGAAAAGCCATAGTTGTTCAGTCTTTTTATAATTGTCATGTCGTGAACTTTAACATTTAACGTGCTAAGTGAGGCCTGTACAGTCTAAGATGTAGCACTTTGGTTTTTTGCAGTTTCTTTGAGCTTGGGGTGAATTTGTTGGGACGTCAACTCCTGGGAACATTGGCAACTGTCTTGAAAGTTTCCCACTTCTAGACTGATGGCCAGCAGCAATTACTTCTTTAAGATCATTGTTGATGTCTTTCCTCTTTCTATTGTGTTAACACACACCTGAATGGTCTAGACCTGCAAACTGCCAAAACTTCTGCTTTTATAGAGGTGGTCGAGTGCATTTGATATCTGCATTTTGGCTTATTTTTTGTTAAATAAACTGAAGCAACCTTATAAAGAAGAGTGAGCCAAAATTCCTCCTCAACGATGTGAGAGACTGATAAAGTCATACAGGAAACAGTAACTTAACATTACTCCACATTATTACTGCTAAAAGTGTTTCTACAAGGTATTGAATCATGAGGTGTATTTAGTTTTTTTTCATGCTAATTCTACATTTTGAATTAGGTTTTGTTAAATAAATAATGTCACAGTATAATATGTCATGTTTTGTAGTTCATCTGAAGTTTTATTTACCTAATTTTAAGACCTGCTAAGGATCAGATTTTTTTTATTCTGTCCTGATACGTAAAATATTATAATTGAAAGGGAGTGTACTTTCTTTTTAACATGAGTCTTTCTGTGATAATTTTTTGTACAATGTAAGGTTCTAATGCGTAGGTTCATGCACACACCCCAGACACCCACACATCTTAGCGTAAGGTTGAGCTTGGAAATGTCAGAGATGGCTACAGCCTTACAAATGTTGCTCTGATTTTTTTTCCCACTCCAGGCTAATGTACTCATCCTTTTGCTTTTTAGGGTCTCAGCATCACAGCTCAACCTCTTTCCCTCCTTCTGTGTCCAATCATCCAGGTTAGAGACAATTACAACTGATCTCAAATGCTCATATGAAGCCTGTTAACTGTTTACTAATACTGTTGCCAGTGGTTTCACACAGATACTGTTTTGATGCTTATCTGTTATCAGTTTAATAACCTAGTTGTCTGTATCTGTAAAAATGATATTTTTTCTTGTCCACTTTAGTTCTATAAGATTTATGAAAAATAAATAATTATAACTTCTTAAATTAAATAAATTATTTTTCATTTAAAAAAATCCTAAATAGCTCACAGTCACACTCAGATACTTGATCAGTAATATAAAAGTAAACAGAAAAATCCTCACTAACCATCTTCTTTGTCTAGATATTATAGAAAAATCTAGATATTTTGATATTAAGTCGCTCTGCACTTACATTTATAACTGCTTATCCTTAAACACTAACAAACTGGTATACCCTCCGTGGATGTATTTGCTCCTGTTTAAATTAACAACTTACCATTTTACAGAGGTTCAGCTGCTGGTTCAGAAAAAGAAAATACTTACAACCCCAATTCCAAAAAAGTTTGGGCACTGTGTAAAATGTAAATAAAAACAGAATGTAATGATTTCCAAATCTCATAAACCTATATTTTATTCACAATAGAATACATAAAAAATATCAAATATTTAAACTGAGACATTTTACTAGTTAATGAAAAATATTAGCTCATTTTGAATTTGATGGCAGAAATATGTCTCAAAAAAGTTGGGATGGGAGCAACAAAAGACAGGAAAAGTAAGTGGTGCTAAAGCAAAACAGCTGGAAGAACATTTTGCAACTAAGGCTAATTGGCAGTGGGACAGTAACATTATTGGGTATAAAACAGAGGCAGAGTTTCTCAGAGGTAAAGACAGACAGAGGTTCACCAATCTGCAAAAAAATCTATCTACAAATTGTGGAACTCAGAATAATAATAATAATTTATCTACAAGTTGTGGAATTCAGAATAATGTTCCTCAACAGAAAATTGGAAAGCCTTGGAATATTTCATCATGTACAGTATATAATATCGAAAGATTCAGAGAATCTGGAGAAATCTGGAGAAAATCAATATTCCCTGTGATCTTTGATCCTTCAGGTGGCACTTTATTAAAAACAGGCATGATTCTAAAATCACTGCATGGGCTCAGGAACTCTTCCAGAAATCATTGTTAATGGTAAATGGTAAATGGACTGATTCTTATATAGCGCTTTTCTACTCTCCCGGAGCACTCAAAGCGCTTTATATTGTCTATGAACACAGTTCACCATGCCATCCACAAATGCAGGTTAAAGCTCTATCATGCAAAGAAGCCATATGTGAACATGATCCTGAAATGTCACCATCTTCCCTGGACCAAAGCTCATTTAAAATGGGCTGAGGCAAAGTAGAAAACTGTTCTGTGGTCAAATGAATTGAAATTTGAAAATTTTTTTGGAAAACTTGGACGCTGTTTCCACGGGACTACAGAGGAGAGGCCATTCATACAAGCACTTCTTTCTATGCCTAAGTGCTTTCCATCTAACATTCACACTCAGATGGATGCATCGGAGAGCAACTTGGGGTTCAAGGATACCTTGGCAGCCAGGGATCAAACCAACAACCTTCCGATGAGTAGATTACCTGCTCTACCTCCCTGAGCTACAGCCACAATATGGGTTTATGAGATTTGCATTCTGTTTTGATTTACATTTCACACAGTGTCCCAATTTTTGGGGAATTCGGGTTGTACACTGAAAGTCTTCTTTCAAATATGCTGCCTCACAGAATAACAGAAGCTGAATGTCAAAACTTTAGTTGCTATGAATAGTTTTAGAGACCACATTAAGGACTCAAACAGTCTTTATGTAAATGTCACAATGATGCTCTGAGTTGTAATTTGATGTTTTCTTCTTATTTTAATTATGGTATTACAGTTGTTGTTTGTTAAGCACTGGTTTTATATTATTAAATTATTTACTTATATTTGACTGGTTTTCACACACATTAATCATCTATTTACACATCTCCAGTTGTTATTTGTACAGTCCTACCTGAGGGACATACTGAGATGTGCACTTCACAAACAGTTGTCTGACAGGCACAATAGCTGCAGTTAATCTGTTCATGACTGCCATTTTGTTGTAAACATCTTTGGGGTCTGCTCTGATTGCAGGACCAGAGTTTTGGTGCTCTGTCTCCTACTTTGAAATGGATGTTCAGGTGGGTGAGATGTTCAAGGTGCCCTCCAGCTGCCCTGTAGTGACTGTAGACGGTTATGTTGACCCATCAGGAGGTGATCGCTTCTGCCTCGGCCAGCTGAGTAACGTCCATCGCACAGATGCCAGTGAGAGAGCCAGGTGTGTTGATGCAGACAAACAAACTGTTGAATGAATTTTACAAATGAATTTAACAGCCTTTATCTTTTTATATGAAACGTCTTATAGTTTAGGTAGTAACAAGGAATATCTTTTATGATTAAATAATTTTTAGTGACTACACACTGAACACGCGTTCAGTTTGTTTCCCTATGTCCTATCCAAAAATGCTGAAGATAAGCAAAATAAAAGAAACACATAGTTCTAGTTTAACGAATTATATTAACTTTGCACAATTTTGTGTTGAGGAGGAGAGGAGTTGGGGGAGGGAGGTGGGGTACACAGCCATTTCCCAACAAAGTGCCTGTAGTGTACATAACATGTCAAAGAACATCACCCTTCCTCACCCAAAGTGAGAATCTAGGATCCAACACTTGTTAGTAAGGGTTTATTATAGCTAGTGAACATCTCAGATGAACTTTAACTGGGATTGGTGGAAACACTGTTGCTGGTCTGAATGGGCTAGCAGCTGCCCAGTCAGCTTGCCCAGCATTCTCTGGCTATCAACTGGTTATCAACCACTGGTTATGTCAAACCCTGAGATACTTCTTGATCTCTACTAGAATCCATTCCTATGACAGGTTCTTTTGTTAGCGAATTGTGCATCTGTGATGAAGTTACTTTTTTGTCTCTTAATGAATAAAGCTTCATTAAGATCATTTTCTGAAGGAGTGGTCACTTTTAAACAAGCCTTTGATAAGTCGTCTTTTAATGGAAAGATGCAACTACATTCTAGCCTTTGTACAGTGAATTTAACATAATCAGTTCCACTAATCTGCTTCAGTTTGATTGCTGACTGAAAAATACAGTAGAGTGTGAACTTATTGTGTGAATGTGCATCTCTCCATCCATCCATTTTCTGCTGCTTATCCAGGTCTGGGTCACTTGGGCAGCAGTCTAAGCAAGGATGCCCAGACCTCCATCTCCTCAGGTACCTGCTCCAGCTCTTCTGGGGGGGACACCAAAGCATTCCCAGGCCAGCTGAGAGACTTCTCCCAGGGGATATTATGAAATTTGTCCTGGGACTGCGCCTCCTCCCAGTTTGACTTGCTCAAAACACCTCACATAGGAGACTTCCAGGAGACTTCCATCTTAGTCAGATGCCCAAATCACCTTTCGATGTAGAGGAGCCCTTCCCAAATGACCAAGCTCCTCACTCTCTCTGCAAGGGAAAGCCCAGACACCCAGACATTTCTGCTGCTTGTATCAGTGGTCTTATTCTTTAAGTCAGTACCCACATCTTTTGACCATAGGTGGGGTTAGGAATGTAGATCAACTGGTAAACTGACAGCTTCATGTTCACGCTTAGCTCTAACTTCATCACAACAGGCCGTTACAGTATTCACATCACTACACACACTGTTCCAATACATCTGTCAATCTTCCTCTCCATTCTTGTGCACAAGACCCCAGGATTCTTGAACTACTCCAACCCGGAGTGTGCAACCCTTTTGTGGTAGAGAACCATGGCCTCAGACTTGCAGGGGATTTATATTTCTGTGTTAAATCTACACTGTGGGTACGTCATAACCGCAAACCCCTCTGAAACACTATGCCATAACCTGACATGCACCTCTCTGGGAATGTTGTGTCAATGCAGCCCACAATTATTGGATTGGCCTGTTCAGTACCATGGATTCCTCTTGTGCATTTATGGCTACTTTCTGCTTTTCGAATTTAGTTTAGTTTTTGGATTTGTCAGTGAGAGAATAATAATCATAGCCTCACTATAAGGACTTACATTTGTCAGCAAATTTCTAGAGGGAGGTTGCCAAAACTATCAGACTGGACATGAGGGAAAGTACAAAGTGGAAAAATTTGAGGGACAATTACGTTTGCCTCTGGGGAAAAAAACAAAACAAAACAAAAAACTGACCACAACAAATCGTGGGGACCCACGAGGGAAAAAGTCCCTTTTTATATATTTATATATTTTATATTTTTCTATCATGGCTGGGACATGACCACAAGGTATTTAATTTAATGTGTGGAATGTGTGGGAATATATTTCTGAATAAAGAACTCAAAGAGATGGGTGCCAGTTTAGCTCATGGGGCAAGCAGACGACCATATGCCACAAGGCTGAAATGCAGCAGCCTGGGTTTGAGTCTGACCAGAGGCCATTTGCTATGTGTCTTCCCCCACTCTCTCCCTGCTTTCTGTTCACTTTCCACTATTGCCCTATCTAATAAAGGCAAAAGGCCCAAAAATTAATGTTTAAAAAAAAAAAGAGATGACCACAGATGGCAAAAACTCCATGAGCAGCTTTTGAAAATTGGCTTCTGATGGATAGGCAAACCTGTTGCCCGATGTGAGCTGGGATAGGCTTCAGCCAACACTAGTTGAATAAGCCGATTAAAAAAAATGGATGAAGGGGTGTTTTCTTATTGAGTGCCTTAAATGTAAGTGAGAACAATGGCACTGATACATTTTTCAAATTAAGCACAAAAAGTTGTTTTTTTCTTTTTAATTATTCTTGCACTGTTTCTCCTGCAGTACCAATCACAATATGACCCCAAAACAGAGGTACATGCTGCCATGAAATTTTAGGAAGAGTTATATTATGAGAGAATATCTTTTTTTGACCTTTTTACCTGTCTTCCAGACTACACATAGGTAAAGGTGTGCAGCTGGAGTGTCGTGGTGAGGGGGATGTGTGGATGCGCTGTATGAGCGACCATGCTGTGTTTGTACAGAGCTACTACCTCGATCGGGAAGCAGGCCGAGCACCAGGTGATGCTGTGCACAAGATCTACCCTGGAGCCTACATCAAGGTATGAATCCAGCTCACTCGCATCATTCATATTTTTTTATTTTCAACTATTTTTACATTGAGAATGCCTGTGAGCAGCATTAAGCTTATAAGTGACACGATACACTGACCTTGAACCACATACAGTGGGGCAAAAAAGTATTTAGTCAGCCACCAATTGTGCAAGTTCTCCCACTTAAAAAGATGAGAGAGGCCTGTAATTTTCATCATAGGTATACCTCAACTATGAGAGACAAAATGAGAAAAAAAAATCCAGAAAATCACATTGTCTGATTTTTAAAGAATTTATTTGCAAATTATGGTGGAAAATAAGTATTTGGTCAATAACAAAAGAAGCAAGATCT
>VUQS01014904.1:2824-19683 GCA_015108495.1 Heterochromis multidens
TAAAACCCCCCCCCCCCCAAAGAAAATCCTAGACTCTCAGGAGTCGCCCGCTAATCAGTCTGCGGAGGAGGACTCTGCGCGGCTGCCTGCCATCTCGTGTACAGAGTGTAACAGGTTTCTTTATCATAAGACCTCCTGCATGGTGCATAGCGAGGTGGGTGCACCGGATAAAAAGCTACCGCCGGCTGTAGCGTCGCAGCAGCAGCAGCAGCAGCGCTGGTGAGGTTGAACTGCATACACCGCCTCCCTCCTCCACTCTCACTGTGCTGCTGTCTGTCTCTCTTTGGAGTTACTGGACTTGAGGATGTTGGGATTTTTTTTTTTTTCGTGCTTGAGTGCGAGTGCGTCGGATAGCCTACGGCTGTGCCGAGATTGTTTGGACAAATTGTGATGTGTAGCGTTTTTTTTTTGTTTGTTTTTTTCTTGTGCTGTACGACCCAGCTCTCCTTTGCTCCTGATTTGAGTCATCACTGGATTGATCTAGTGCGATGAGTAATGTAGTGGGCATAGCTTTATGGCTCAATGAATGTCACAAAGAAGTCCTTACAGTATCCCA
Organism: Heterochromis multidens; assembly: GCA_015108495.1. NCBI lineage: Eukaryota > Metazoa > Chordata > Actinopteri > Cichliformes > Cichlidae > Heterochromis > Heterochromis multidens. The sequence continues at coordinate 3,381 of VUQS01014904.1, forward strand.
CGAAGGCTGCCAGGACCAGAAACTACCAAAAAGTGATTCCTGATGTTTGTATGTGTGTGTGTGCGTGTTTTTTTTTTTTTTTAATATTTAATATCCTTGTATATTTTGGTAAACAGGTTGTAGCCAACAGAATTTATGAAGGGGTTATATACAGTGGGAGAAATTATTTATTTATTTTCCAGCTGAATTTGTAAGTTTGCTCGCTTACAAAAACTGAACAGTCTCTAATTTTTGTGGTAGTTTCATTTTAATGGAGTGAGACAGAATATCAACCAAAAATCCAGATAAAACATATTGCATAAAAGTTATAAATTGATTTGCATGTCATTAAGAGAAATAAGTATTTGATCCCCTACAACCCAGCTAGAATTCTGGCTCCCACAGATTGGCTGTGTGCCCATGTGGCACACAGATTACAATCAATCAATCAATTATAGATACTCCTGATCTCAACTCATTATGTGTATAAAGCACACCTGTCCACAGAATTGGTTTCTTCCATTCCAACCTCTCTGCCACCATGGGCAAGACCAAAGAGCTGTCAAAAGACTTCAGGGACAAGACTGTAGACCTGCACACAGCTGGAATATTTGGTGAGAAGGTGACAGGTATTGTTGGTGCGATTATTCGGAAATGGAAGAAATATAAAATGACCATCTATCGCCCTCAGTCTGGAGCTCTATGCGAGATTTTGCCTCATGGGGTGAGGATGATAATGAGAAAGGTGGTGGATCAGCCCAAAACTACACAGGAGGAGTATGTTAATGATCTGAAGGCAGCTGGGACCACAGTCACCAAGAACACCATTGGTAACACACTACGCTGTAATGGGTTGAAATCTTAAAGCGCCTGCAATGTCCACCTGCTCAAGAAGGCTCATGTACAGGCCCGTCTTAAGTAAAAGTAAGCCAGTGTGTGATCATGTCTTTCTCTTGTTGTAGTATAGAAAGTGGCATCAGTATTTTAGGGAATCAGCTCATGAATTCTAAGGTCAAAGTGGATTCCCATAAAGCAACTCATTAGTGTATTTAATTGAGCCCTCCATCTACTGAGGGGTAACTAAGTTGGTGTTGCAGCCTTTCTGCTAAAACTGAAAATAACCCTGATGACATGATCAAAGCTGTTTTCACTGATTTTAGAAATCTCCTCTGAGAGCCACAGACAAGATGCAAGTGTTTTCTCAGGCCGTTTAGCGCGTCCCATAACAATTAAGCTGAATTTAACATGAAAAGTCTGTATTGTGTTGCCTTAAATTTTTAAACATTCTCGCGTTGATGCAATCTGAGCTAGAATGACAGTAACTCTCTGACTCTTTGAAGCACGAAGGCAGCGCACTCTCAGGATGTTAAGAGGAAAATATAAGTAATGTGAGAGCTGCATGGAAACGCCTCATATTGCACTGGAAACTAAAATGTATTTCTCTCTGCAAGCCGTTTTCATTCTTCAATAGGTTAAGACAACAACAGTATTTTCTGAAAATTCATCCAGAAAAAAATTAATAAATAAAAAAACACACACAAGCATATAGAAACCGGTTCAAAACTGAAGCGGATGTGACCTAATGACATGAATGATGATGTGAAATTGCAAGATTTAAACTCAAACACTTTTTGGACAACTTCAAAACACCAAATGAAAGAATATTATCTGACAGTCTTGTGTTCATTCCTCTGGAGTTCAGATATTTGTAGAATCTACAGATGCTCTTCTAATTTGAAATCTCATACTGCTCCTACACCTCTCTAACACACTTTATGTTGTGCATGTATCTGACCCCTATAGATTTAGGCACATCTCTGAACTGATTCTACAAGTCTCTGGAGCTCTATTTGGAGGGATGGGTCATCATTATACCAAACACGCTGGTCCAAAGGCCACAGCTCATGATTCACGTTATTCTCATACTAATGGATGTGGCCAATGTCATTCAGGAAGAGAGCATTCCCACGAGGATAGAAGTTTTTCTTCATATGATGTGTTTTCATGTTTTTAAGTGACCCTTTCCTCTAAAAGGACAAGTGGACCTGCATAAAAAAAAAAAAATTTTCCAGCCAGAATGATCTTTTTGGAAAAAAAGGATAACTTCTAGGACTGTAATGAACATGTTTTAAGTGGGGTTTCATGTAATCAAACATAAAATGCAGAAAAATGCACAGATTTCTGTTAAGTAAAGTAACACAGGCTCATTGCCATTACTCTATGCAGACTAATCATGCCTAAGTGCACAGTCATGCACAAAGGCCTGTTCTGAGACAGAAAACCCTGAACAAGGGTTCCTGTTTTTCCTATAATTTGTCACCCATCTCTGTTTGTGTGTGTGTGTCTGAGTCTGTGTGGTTGCAGAAGGATTTCTCAGGAGAGCTGGTATCCACCTCTAAATGCACACACAGAAGACTTGCTACACATTCAGATCATTTCCTTTTCCCACATGTGTGGTGTAATTATACTGTGAGCATTTATCTCTCTGGGCTTTCACTAGAAGGCTTTTCAAAGGTGCTACATACTGGCAGTGAAATCTACTGCCCTGAAAGATGTGGTGCCGAGTGGGCCTCACACCTAAATGATAACCACTGTTCCAGGGATTCACTGCTTCTTTGTCAGGAGCCAAAAAAACTTAATGTCTGCCAATATTATTTCTGTTGGGTTTCAGGAAGTTCAAACTTCAGTTCAAAACTTTTTTTTTTTAGGCCAAACCAAAGAGTCTTATCTAAACCGTTCCCTGCATCGTCAGGAAGTTTTACCAACAAAATAGCAAGTCAGTGATAAATTCTTGAAATTATAGCCTCACATTAAACAATTGAACTAGTCACAGGCCATCCTGATTAGAAAACTCCATAATATTTACAGGTTTAAGACTTACTTCCTGAGGGAGTCTAGTCCTCTGACTGGCTGACAGATTAAACGGTCCTGCAGAAGGCTGCAGCTGATTGGCTGTTGGCAAGGCAACCAGTTCAAAGTGCTGGGCCACAGGCACCAAAATGAACCAGGCCCTCAGAGAGCACTGAAGGATTTTACCCAAAAACACATGCACAGAAACACACATGCTCACTCACAAAACCATTATTCATGCACTTCATGTTCATATGCACCTTGGGCCTACAATTCAGCCTCACATTATAACCTTGAGAGTAATATGTGTCACTGGCATCGTTTTATCAAGGACCTGGCAGTCATAAACAGGCAGAGGTAGCCTATTGTGGCCCTGACAGTAGAGAAACTGGGTGCTCTGCAGCCCCAAGCACCAGCACACTGACCCACATCTCTCCATCTCTACAGGAGTTTTTAGAAATGTATCACCTGTGTGTGGAGGCCAGTGTGGCACCAGCATACAAGATAAAAAAAAACAAAACATGTGTGACAGTGAAGAGTAAGATCAGTGTGTTTCTTACCCAACAGACCGCAGTGTCCACATGATGTAAGAAGATTTTCACTTTCATATAAAAAGTTTTAAAGCAATAAAGGGTTGTCATTAGAATGAAGTGAATGTTTGGGTGGCATATGAATGCATATCACTGGCAAAGTTGTTTTGTTATGGCACATTAGGCATAAATGTGTCTGACACAGCCACAGTACCACGAGCACCTTGAGTCATTCCTCTGCAACATGAAGATGTACAACCACCTGTGCCCCTTCTGTTTTGCGTGGCAAGTTTCTCAGTTGTCTTTTATTCCTGTTGGCTACAGCTGATAGAGAATTAACAAACTGAGGAGAAATGAAGACAAAACAAAACCTGAATACCAATAAATACACCAAAGCCCATTTAGACCTTCAGTTAGAATTTGCCCTTGACCCGGGTATAAGCAAAGTTTGGAACATATAGTGAGATTTAATACTTAAAAAAGACAGAAAAGATATACTGATCCAGCTGTGTACTCACGGTTTTTCCTTGGGCTGCTGTCCTCTTTTTTTCTGCTCTCCGGGCTACGTATTCAAAACCGTCAGCTCTGTCCTTCCATTGCGCCTTAGCCGGATTTTGACAGAAATAAAGTGGCGCACAGCCACAGGTTGTAGCGCTCACTCAATCGACGAGGCGATTTGGTAACGGATGACTCTCGAAGATCACACTTTATTCCTAGGAAGGGAAATCTTAGTAGATCCCAGAGACTGGCCTATTGCTGATGCGCATTCCATACAGCGCCGCGCCAAAGTTGTCGGCACGGCGCGTAATTACCGGCTTTGCGCCTCCAGAACGGTGCACAGCGGAGCAGCCAGCTGTTGGCTGAATTTGGAGACCATGAGCAACAACAGCCTGCCGCCTGAGAGCGCGGCTGCATAAGTCAAAGAAACTCTATGATAAGATGCTACAGTCTCCTCATCTGCGCCTGTTGAGGTGGGAGGGAGACAGCGGGGTACCGGGTGTCGTGTCCGTGATGCAATGCGGGTACCGTCAGTGTTATGCCCGCAGTTTTATCCTTGTGTGCAGAAATCCAGGCTCTCCGGTCATTATCTGCGGATCCGCGTCGCACATTCGTCTTAATTAACAGCGGCCGGGGTCGATTGTAGAAATAAAAGGAGCCTTGGAGGGGCGAAACAGAACATATACTGAATGTTCATGCTCGGTTATGCTCTGCATCCCTCTCTCTCTCCTTGCATGTGGCACCACACACGCGCAACCACTTTAAGGTCCCATATTAAGCGTCATGCGTCTTAATCATGACACGCAAAAATAGCCTGGGTGCAGGAAGGTGAAGACAGGGGCTCAGTCAATGTCCAGACTGAGGTGGTAGGGGATGAGCACGTGTGAATGAAAATGAGGATGAATGGTGCACTCCCCACGTTTTCTCCTGTCCATGTGTTTAATATGCCTCCTTAACCCCTCACATGGCAGCTGAATTGAAGCTTCACCACGTCCTCCTGCTGCGACCCTAAGGTAGTGCAACCCGATGGTTAATTGCATGCATCCGGGTGAAGACTGTTCACTTCTCCTTCTTTGTCATGTTTACAGCAGGTCAGCCTATTAAACGATCCTCGGATGGGTAATCACGTTGCCAGTGATGTCACCTTGTCCTGCCTGCAAAAACTGCATGCATGTTTAGAAGTTACAAACTAATGGTAGTTTGTGCCTTTTTATGAGCTTTTGTAAAAATTAAACATTTACAATCCTCGGCTGAGCATTTAGGGTGCTTAAAATTCTATAAACACATTAAGTCACGCATGCATTATGTCATCACACACAGGTTATACACCCACAGTTCTTACACGCACCCACCTGCTGCCGGGTTTAGCTCCCTCTGACAATTTGGTGACGTTTATGTACCCTGGCTGTGCTTCTATTCGCCAGAGCTAACCTGGACGAAAAGTAAATATCCTTCAGCGGTTTGCCAGTGACTGTGTAAATGGATTCTTTCACAATAATAAATCATTAACCTGTTTTCCAGCAATGATGCTGTTCCCTGAGTACTAAGACAGCCAACTCAGAGGCAAAATAGTCTTGCTGATATCAATAAAATGCCATTTTCAGTTTATAACATTCTGTTATGCTGCTCAGCAGAGAAGTTGGAGCACATCCTGCTCTCAGGCTAGATAACACTCGCACTTCCCACTACTGAATGAGAAGGTGGGAAATCAAGTGGTGAGAAGACAAATAGGACACAGCTCCTTTTTTTTTTTTTTTTCATGAGACACTACAGCAGACTCTGGGCATTTTCCACATTTTCCATTTCTGGGCACATCTCTTAATGGAACAAATGTGGACTCATAAGGAGAAGCCAAGCAGGGCATGGCTTTAAGCAGTGAGTACAGCAGGTTAACTTATGAGTCTTTTATTACAAGCTTTCTTGTGGCGACTCAGTTTCAGTATTTATGTCTGGCCTTATCCAGGACTTCTGCTGCTCTGTATGATAGCCTCTGAAGTGTGGGACAGTGAGACCAAATCCACAGAGTTTGTGTGTAATAGAGCAGCCAGAAGGGCTTTGAATATTGTGCCTGAGATGTACAATGCACTGGTAAGACTGTCTCTCTCTAGCTTTAAGATAAACTGTCTTAAATGATGCTGTATCTAATCCGTCCCTTGTCTGGTGTTACCTGTAGTCACCCATCAGCCTGTCAGGCTGTTGTCCACCTGTCTGTCTTGCCTCTGTCACTTGTCTCTTCCATGTCTCCTCCATTGCAGAGTAACTGTAATGGCTCGACAACCCTCTCCACACAGATTCAACTACCCTGCACCGAGCTTCACGCAGCATCTTGGGAAAACAAATCAGTATGTTGGCACATATATGAATCCATCCTCCACTGCAGCAGATTTGAGTGATTTAGAGTTTAGAGTTAAACATTTGGTAGTACTTCATATCACAGCCCACAATTTATGGTGTCATTTCGCAGTATTTACCATGTATTTTGTCTGAATTTAGGGTGTAATTTTCAGCACAATAGGCACAATAGAACAACTTGGTATCAAATTTGACAATTTAAACAAAATAAGGAACAAATTATAATGTCAGCATTTATTAAGTAATGAGTACATTTGGGGTATTTTAAAAGAAAGCAGGCGCAGAGTGCACTTTAGGTATTGTCAATATAATGCTACCTTTGGAGTATTTTAGAGGAAAGGACAAACACTGCTTCCTCATTAAGGCTGTGAGTTGAATTATATAGTATCTTAACCTTCCCTTCTTACATTACTAATGAGGATGTAGGCTCCATCATCGTCTTTGGGTAATTTAACAAACATTAGGATGTTGAATTACACCAAAGGCAGACATTAAGAGAAATACTTAAAGTATAATTTGTTTCTTCTTTCCTTTAAAACCTCTTTAGGTTTAGGTTAGGTACTGAAAATTACACCCTAAATTAAGAAAAATGACATGTAAATGATCGGAAATTACACCATAAGTCACAGGCTGTATTATGAAGTGCTGCCAAACATTTTATTACCTGTCCTCCCTTTTCTGTATGCGCATGTTACTGCAGGAGCAGGAGAAGAGAGGAGAGATAGTTGCATCCTTGAGGCTTCTTGTCAAGGGTGTGAAGTCTGTAAGGAGCCTCAGACCAGCAGGATGTGGCGCTTTGCTGCTGCAGAGACTGGAGAACAACATCAACAACTACCTGCTCATTCTCATACGCCTTCAGCTGAGCGTAAGACGCAGTCACAGTGACAAATTGCATGCAAACAAGCTCACAAGCACTCCCAGTTAGCACCGATTGTCAAACTAAAGTCTGTATAGCTTCTCACCTGCAAATTCAAAAGCTGACTGAATGTCTTTGTCACTCATGCACATCAGACACATTGCAACATGTGTTGTGTTGATAGAAATTCACAGATCGTGAGTGAACACATGTACTGGGCTTCTCTACCACTGGTTTGCATGTGATTCAGAGGCATTAACAGTTTCCTCTGGTGTGGAAATATCCTGGTTTCTCGTAAGTCTGTAAGTCTTTCTGGAATCTCTGTGCACTGGGAGTGATGATGTTATGCTGTGTGACCCGAGCTTTCCTTCCTCAGGACATGAAGAAGATAGCAGTGCATACTTTGCTAGTGAGAGAGTTGTTGAAGTCACAAGGGCAAGATCACAAACTTATAGTCAGTGTGTGTGTGGGTATAAGCTTGTTGTTCACCCAAAAAGAAATTATATTTGACATGAAAACTCATATTTTTAATCATCAAATCAGTTGTAAAGTGAACAGAAAATATCGTACAGCACAAATATAGAAATAATGATTTTTAGTTAAAATAATAAATTTATCCTTTGTTTTTTTTTTTGTTTGTTTTTTTAAAGAATCATGCATTTGGAGTTAATACAGCATTTCAAACCTTTGGCAATCTAGGTGTCAATAATTTGTTCAAGTAATTCCGATACATTTCACCTTGTGCGTCATAAATCGTTTCTCATAAGTTTGTTGACTGCTCCATCAGGATACCTGCTAACGGCTTCTTCTCTAAATAGTTTGGATCTGTGCTTCAGTCCAATGTCCTGTTGTAGAAGCAGCTTCCATTGGACTGGTAGTCTTTCTTATTAAAGATTCCTTTTATCCTGTACAAATTTCCCACTTTATCATCCTATTTATGAGCCCATCTTAATCTTAAGTCTCAGTTGGGTGCTTTTTTATTTACAACTCTGCCTCAAAGATCATTATCTAGGTGTTTCTTTCCATCCTCATAGCCAGTTGTGCACTGGGGCCTCTAATTTTAATTTCTGACAAGTTGACAGGTTCTTTTTGACCATTTTGAGACTATAATCATCCATAAAAAGGCTGATGCTTCAGATGATGAACTAACTAACTGATCTTTCACCTGTGCTACCATAATTGAAAAAGGGTTATCAAATGAAAAAAAAAAAATAATAATTTTAACATTAAAAGGGGTTTAACATTAGATAACACAATGTGGTATTAAAACTCATTAAAACTCATTAATGACAGTCATTAAACCACTTACTGTCAATAATATTTCAGTTCAACAAGCTCATTTCCAGGTGACTCCAAACATTTTCACAGCCTTCGTGCTCTTCCTTAGTTCCATTTTAAAACCAGACATCATTGTTGTGTTTCCTGTTTCAACCAGCAGGGGCCAGTGGTGACTCCAACCTTGTCTTGTGTTCCTCGAAGCACTCAGAGTCTGAAAACAGTCCTAGAGAATTACAACCTGCTGATCTCAGCCAAACTGGAGTGGTTCATGGTTAACCTGGAACACAGGTGCACTTCCCAGTGACACAACAGCAACTTTTCACTACTGGAGCTGGGAGTCAGTAACAGAAGAGGTCCATCAAAGCAAAACAAGACTGCTATGCATTTTTTTCCTGACCTTTTCTCAGAATTCACAGTTATAATACTCCACTCTCTGCTGGTCATTAAGAGAAACTAAAGCCAGGGTAATGGATAAATGAATGTATGATATTAAGGCGTCTTTTGTATCATTTTGCAAGGCAGTGGAGATACCTTAAATATGATTGTAAGTCTGCAGAACCTACAACAGGCTAAAATCTGCAAAAAAAGCCATGTAGCATTTTTATGTCGCTTTCCGGCAACATCTGCACTGTATGTGGAAATTATCTAAATCCTAACTGATTATTTCCAGTTGTTTTCCAGCTTGATGATGTGACCAGAACCAAACTGTTTGGATTCATGTTCCAATATGCCAGATTTGTTTTGCTCCTCGGTCAGTGATAGGCTAAAGGTCTTCCAAAGTAGTCATCATGCTAATATTACAATACCTTTTTAGTATGACTCTTTGCACTTTTAAATCTTATCTTGTTTACACTTTTAATAAAGGCATTGCTAGAAAAGTATGCTATTATTATTATTATCATGTTTTGCTTGTCCAATACAGGAAATCTCTGTTTCCTTGGAAATATCTGTATGTAAAAATTCATATATTTTGCATTTAAAGATATATTATTAGAAATGATTGTGATACAGAAGATACACAACTTTTGCAATATAGATTAAAGGCATTAAACTGTCTTTGCACCCATTATTTAATTGTTCTTTTATTCATTTAGTTGGTGGCAAATAAGTGACTTTAGATATGCACAAATAAGAAGATAATTATAGGGAGTCGAAACTGGACAGTATTGGACGAGCCCTTGCAGGAAGCAACGTCATTTTTTCAATTAGCAGATTACCTGCAGAAGGTGAAGCGCTCGTGAAAGGAGAGGTGCGGTGGTAAATGGCGGCTACGGACGTAGTTGGCACGTTTCACCATAGGCACAGTATAGACGTGGTCTTTCTTTAAATCAAGCTGCCCTTACCAGTAATTAATCTACGATGTCAGAAAAAACGCCCTTATTACACTACCGACTGACCACCAGCGGCGAGCCACCTGATGGATCTAAACGCATCGGGGTCAAGGGAGGGGTACACAACCGACGACCCAAGGATAAGGCGGCTCAGAAGCTCGGAGTGCTGTTTGGAGTGGTCATTCCAACTTTACTGTCCATGTTCAGCGCCGTTGTGTTCTTGCGAATTGGTGAGTATCAGGAGGAGACTTTAAAAGGACTGGAATATATCTATATCTATATCTATCTATATATATATATATAGATAGATATAGATATATATATCATTTTCATTTAACCTAGCTTCACTCCATAATTTTTCCCTGGTCATCCATGCCCGATCTGCACTCTCTTTATGCCTCACCGTGGGGGGGGGGCGACTCAGAGTTTGAGAACCACTGAGCTAAACAATCCGTTTGGTGCAAACTGAGCTACTGATTTGGCTTGGGTGTTGGCTTGTTCTAGTTGAATGCGGAGTCTTCATAAAATACCAAACACCTCTAGGAGTGCAAACTTGTAGGATTTTACTAGAATAGCTGAGGCCTCTACCTTTGATAGCTCATCCAAGTAGTCTTCTAGTGTGTGTACTTAATTGATATTCAGTGGGGTTGTGGGCTGATTAAACTTAACCTTGTGCTAATAGTCATACCCTTCATGTGGTGCCTGCTCATTCATCACCTTTGGCGTATTCCTGGACCTTTTCTTAAAACAGCTTTCAGCTCACTGATCTGAGGACCTCTGTGTATTATTACAAAGATTTTTATTGTTATGGTAGGTTAAAGTAAGTACAGTGCTTACATTTATTAAACCACCCATCATAAAAACAAGAAAACACAAATATTTTAGAAATCTTACAAAAACTTGTTTAAAACTAAAAATGACTGAATCAGAAATTAATCGAGGATAACGTTCAACCACTAAAATGTATTTTTCTGTTGAGTGCAAATAAATAACTCTAATTTGGCATCTCAATCAATAAATATTCAAATTTACAATTTTTTCACCTTTTTAAATAATACATTTGAAAATTCATGGATTAAAATAATTATATTTTAGCATTAAAAATATCATTTAGCATTTTGATTAAAGAGCTTGCACATACTGCTGGATTAACCATTACAGAAACATAAAAAATGATTTTGGTAATTATCAATACTATTAATTTAGGGCAGCTGTGGCATAAACCTTACATTGGGTGGTGGTCTAATAAATTTGTTAAGCACTGAGTAGTAATTATAAAATGCTTTACACCGACATATAGTCCCAATGTGCTGTTCAACAAAATAAAAAACAGCTATAATCACAGTAAAAATAATAGAAAATTACTGTAAATAGCAAAATCATATTTAACAAAAAACAGATAATAAAAACAGTAATAACAGCAAACTTTTGTTTAACCAGGCTTTCAGCTGCTTTTTTAAAAAAGTCCACAGAGTCAGCTAGACATAGCTGTAGTCGTAAACTGTTCCCGCCTAGTCTTCAAACTTGTACGAGGGACAACTAATAAATTCTGAGCCTGCAAACAAAGACTGCGAGCAGCAATGTATTTAATAAGGAGTTGAGATGAATAGTCTGGACCTTTTCCATTTAGTGCTCTGTGTGTAAGTATAAGAACATTAACTCAAATTCTAAAATCAACTGGGAGCCGGTGGAAAGAATATTAAAACGGGAGTAATCTGAGCTTGCTTACTAGAACGGGTTAGAAGTCTGGCTGCAGCGTTTTGTATTGTTTGGAGGCATGAAAGGGGTAACTAGGGCATTACAGTAATCTAGGCACGATGAACAATTTTCTCCAGTTCAGTTGAGGTAACTATGGCTCGCTATTCAAAGACATGCATTCCTGTTGAATCTGAGTAGAATTCAGGTCTTTACCCAAACTATACACTCACTGTTTGAGGTAAATCAAGCTTACATTTCTAGAAAATTGACTGATACTGAAGCTGTCTGCAGTCAGGCTCTCATAGTTGTCACGTCAGCCTATAAAGTAGTCCAACCCATACTTATGAATTAGGGTGTTCACCACTGCAAGCTGTGCTCATGAATATTCAAATTGTAGCAAATATTTGACATTTCTCTTGACTAATAGATTTTATATATATATAATATAATATAATATAATTTTTTATTTTATTTTATTTTATTTTTTTTTTAAATGTAATGCTAAAGGGTTTAAAGATCTGGACACATGTTAAAAAAGATATGCTCTTACTTATTACAGGATTTGTTGTGGGCCAAGCAGGGCTGTACCATTCTATTGCTATGTTCCTGGTAGCCTACTTCATCATCACAATGACTGTGCTCTCTGTCTGTGCCATCTCCACCAATGGGGCTCTAGATGCTGGAGGTGCCTACTGTATCCTTTTATTGCCGAGAGAGATGTGTTAGCTTTAAAACCACACCTGGGTTATGAATAGATTAAAAAAAAAATATTACCAAAAAATGCCCCCACTCTTACATTTTCCCCATGATTTGCTTTACTATATCCACTAATTGCAGAGGTGTCTCCTTTGTTTCTGGTCTGTAGCCATCTTATTCAAGGTAAAATATTGTGACCAGGCTTTGCTAGTTTATATTTAAGAATCTGGTTGCAGTCAGACGTCTTCTCCTAAATAATTTCTCTTGACTTTGATATAAAATGTTTTAAGGTCAAGGGAAGATGTGAAGGAGATGTCATTATGTCATATTCAGGAAAAGACTACCATGGTGCTAAGAGAATGCAGCAACACTTGCATTAGTCTACTTAATTATGTGATGGCTGCAAGTCGTCTTATGAGTTGTGTACCTATAAAAGTGCATCTTAGCTTAGCTCCATGTGTACTTACTGTGGTATTTCATGCAGGCTATATAAGTGAGAATCACCTGGTTAAAGATGGTTGGAATTAAAATGATAAAAAAAAATACACTAGTTTTCAAAAGTAAACAAAATTGTTATCTCTTTGCGCTTTACTGTTCACCCACTGGACCACTCATTTTCCATTCTCATTGAAGAGATGATCCCTTGTAAGTCCTTCCCTTATTAAGTCGATGCTTTTAGCATCTGTGACCAAAATAAATTAATACATGATAATCCTAAAGCTTGCAAATAATCCCTAAATGAGGTTTTAACTGATACAGTGACTTAACTTAAAAATGTAAAATTTCTCATAACCTTTATGTGCTCACTAGCCTCTTTGTTAAGACTGTCTGTTCAACTGCTCGCTAAAGCAAATATCTAATCAGCCAATGACATGGCAGCAACTCAGTGCATTTAGGCATGTTGACATGGTCAAGATAACCTGCTGAAGTTCAAAGCGAGCATCAGAATGTGGACGGTGACTCTGAACGTGGCAAGGCTGGTGTGAGTATTTCAGAAACTGTTGATCTACTGGGATTTTCCCACACAACCATCTCTAGGGTTCACAGAGAACGGTTTGAAAAACAGAAAATATCCAGTGAGCAGCAGTTCTTTGAGTGAAAATGGCTTGTTGATGCCAGAGGTCTGAGGAGCTGATAGGAAGGCAACAGTAACTCCAGTAACCACTCATTACAGCCAAGGTATGCAGAAGAGCATCTCTAAACACACAACACGTCGAACCTTGAAGCAGATGGGCTACAGCAGCAGAAGACCACACCAGGTGCCACTCCTATCAGCTAAGAACAGAAAACTGAAGCTACAGTTTACATGGGTCACCATAATTGGACACCCAAAGATTGGAAAAACATTGCCTTGTCTGAGTCTCAATTTCTGCTGCACCATTCAGATGATAGGGTCAGAATTTGGCGTAAACAACATGAAAGTATGAATCCATCCTGCATGTATCAATGGTTTGGGCTTCTGGTGGTGATGCAGTGGTGTGGGAGATATTTTCTTGGCAGAGTTTGAGCCCCTTAGTATCAACTGAGCATCATTTAAACACTACAGCCTACCTGAGTATTGATGCTGACAATGTCCATCACTTTATGACCACAGTGTATCCATTTTCTGATGGCTGCTTCCAGTAGGATAACGTGCCATGTCACAAAGCTCAGATAATCTCAAACTGGTTTCTTGAACATGACAATGACCTCACTGTACTTAAATGGCCTTCACAATCACACGATCTCAATCCAATAGAGCACCTTTGGGATGTGGTGGAACAGGAGATTCACATCATAGATGTGAAAAATCTGCAGCAACTGTGATGCTGTCATGTCAGTATGGACCAAAACCTCAAAGCGGAGGAGGAATATTTCCAGCACCTTGTTAAATCTGTGCCACAAATAATTAAGGCAGTTCAGAAGGCGAAAGGGGGTCAAACCCAGAAGTACCAAGGTGTATCTAAAGAAGTGGCTGGTATTGTATAAAGTGCTTCATAGCACTTTATACAGAAGCCTCTTCATAGCAAGCCTTGAAGTAAAAATATCCTCAACTTGGAACCCCAGACATGATCAGCCGAGCCCTGGGTCCAGAGTTTGGTGGCAGCATTGGGATCATGTTTTTCCTTGCCAACGTGTGCAGCAGTGCTCTCTTCATTTTGGGTTTGGTCGAGGCTATTACGTCTACCTTTGGAGTCCCAGAAGGTGAAGTTTATTGGGACAGGGTGGGAGATGTAGATCCATTGGTGTGTTGATATCTTAACTCTGTTTTATTGTCACTCAGAGGGTGTTGCAGCTGCTGCAGGTCACCATCATATGCTGCCGTCAGGATACTGGTGGTCTCTGCTTTATAGCACTACCCTACTTTTCCTGTGTTTCATTGTCTGTCTGGTGAGATTGCAGAGTTCTTCAATTCCCTTCATTTTTTTAAAAATTTTAAATTAGATATATTCTGTCAGCTATAGATTCTCTAAGATTATCAAGGTTTTGGATTTATTTGCTGTATTTTCTGAGAGCTAAATAAATAAAGATTCAGAATTGAGGGATTTGAATGTTTGAATCCCTGTAGACACTGTATTGGACAGTTTTAAATCAAATCAACACTATTTTTTTGCTCATGTTTTAAAAATAAATGACACAAGAAATATGAAGAAGTCTCTTTGAATTTTACATTCATGCATAAACACATTGTATAAATATTTAATGTCAGTAGATAAAAAAACTTTACTGGCTTATCATTACAGGTGGGAGCCCACATCTATGCAAAAGCCACCTTCGTTATCTTCATTGTAGTCATGACGGTCCTGGCTTCGATCTTCATTAGTTTCTTCATTGTGGGGCCCACTGTGGTGATTCTGCCACATACGTCTGCACTGAACACCACCAGCATGAGCACTGCCAATTATACTGGCTTCAGGCTCCACACGCTGAAGGGAAACCTGTTCTGTAAGTGTTGGACATGTCATCAGATGTGTTAATAGGCTGCTGTTTATAGGCTTTGATCTTGAGGTTGGCCAGTAAGGGAAAAAAATGCCATTACACATCCAATTTGCTAATTCAGAACTTTATTGGAAAAAAATATTGACATTTACATTCAAAAATCCTTGTTGCTTGTATAAATGACACAATCAAGCCTCCTGTTACTCCCTTTAGCCGACTATAATGTGGATTACACCACTGGTGCCATGATGAGTTTTGCCAGAGTGTTTGCGGTCATGTTCAACGGCTGCACTGGAATCATGGCAGGGTCCAACATGTCAGGTATAACTTCATTAAATAAAGTTGAGGGAAAACAGTGGGACCTTTCTTTAGCTATATGTCACTTCAGGAACATGCTGCATGTTATAACTCTCACAAAACCCATAAAGGTCAGTCTTTTTAGAGGGTCCAAAACCCACAGAGTAAAAACCTGTAGTTATCATTATCAAATAAAGTACTATTAAATGTTTTAATAATGCACTATAGCATTTTCTACTTTACATGATATACAGTGTATTTGCTCCCTTCCTAATTTTAGTTTTTTTTTTTGCATATTTGTCACACGTTTCAGATCAGACAAATTTTAATATCAGACAAAGGTAACCCGAGTAAATACAAAAAGCAGTTTTTAAATGATGATTTCATTTATTAAGAGAATAAAGCTATCCAAACCTACCTGGCCCTATGTGAAAAAAGTAACTGCCCCCATTGTTAAATCATGAATTGACTGATTAAACACAATTTTTGGAAAGCTGAGTTCAATTTCACTACCCAAACCCAGGCCTGATTACTGCCAGAACTGGTGAATTAAAAAATGACTTAAATAGAACCTGTCTGACAAAGTGAAGCAGGCTAAAAGATCGCAAAAAGCAACACATCATGCTATGATCTAAAGAAACAGCTGAGAAACAAAGTCACTGCCAAAGATAACCAAAGAGTCACTTTTAGCCTACTTCACTTTGTCATATAAGTTCTATTGAAATATGTGCAAAAATATATGTAAAAAAGAAATCAGGAAAGGGACAAATACTTTTTCACAGCACTCTATTTACCAGTGACCGTTAACCACCTGAAAGGAAAAAAATATGCCATGTGGTAGTTTCAGAGTGCAAGAAAGTAACAAGTTGTAGGTAATCGCCTGATTGCACAGTGAAACACCAAGGGTTGACCGACTAACACATGTCTAGAACTGCAGATTTTTCTTGGGTCCAGCCCCTGATTCGACACACGGTGTGTAATATGGGAAAGGCCAGACTTTGACCAAACTTTGTCACTAT
>VUQS01014904.1:19735-36758 GCA_015108495.1 Heterochromis multidens
TTTTCTCCAGGTGATCTGAAAAACCCTGGCTATTCCATTCCAAGAGGAACTCTTGCAGCTGTTCTTATAACTTTCATCACATACAATGTGCTTGGTCTGCTGGCGGCGTGGTCCTGTGACCGGTTAGAGACACAATGCAGACACATGCAGTCAACACACTTAAACAAGTATAAGCAAGTACTTTTAAGCTGAATAAAGCAAAAATGTTTCTCTTGTAGTCCCTAGTTTATCATTGCAGTCGCTGCTTTCAGAGTATGATCTGTGAAAACGAAATACTGTTTACTGTACACGTCAAGTGAATTTTTTACAAAACTGGTGCTGTTAATAGTTCATCTGAAGTGAGGCAGTTGTTTCTGCTTTCTCCTCTTTCCTCTCACCCCCAACCAGTTGCGGCAGATGGCTGCCCCTCCCTGAGCCTGGTTCTGCCGGAGGTTTCTTCCTGTGAAAAGGCAGTTTTTCCTTCCCACTGTTGCCAAGTACTTGCTCATAGGGGGTCGTCTGGTAGTTGGGTTTCTTTCTAATATTGTAGGGTCTTTAGCTTTCAATATAAAGCACCTTGAGGCAACTGTTGTTGTGAATTGGTGCTGTATAATTAAAATTGTATAGAATTTTTACAATTTACAACTAGTTTCACATGTGAAATTTTCTCCATTCCTCCTAGTTATCTTCTCCAAAGAGACTACAGCTTCCTGGGGGACATTAATATATTGCCACCCATGGTGACTGTTGGCATTTACTCCTCGGCCCTGTCTGCAGCAATGAGTAACCTTATTGGAGCCTCCAGGGTCCTGTACGCCCTGTCCAAAGACGACCTGTTTGGTGAGATTCTTGAGCATGTGTCCTGCTGTCTGTTGATTGCAATTTGTATTGCTTGTTGTCCTTAACATGAACAATTTCATATCAAAACCCATCAGATGTGGATCCTGACCTTTTCTATAATGAAAAGGATTTCATTACTAATTTTGATTGTTAAGGGTATGATCAGGGCTGAAGTGTTGATCCAGATTATATGAAAGCATATCCAACTCATCTGGTCTTCTATAGCTGAGTCGACATTTTAATATTCAGCCATCTGCTGAGCTGGGTCTCCATCTCAAATGTGAGAAATTGTCACTTGTTGTTAATTTCATCATGTCATTTTCCAAGTGGAGACATGTTAATCTGGAAAGCTTCTTTTGACAACAGATGGCTTGTGGTGTTGACTTTCTCAGAAGGGAAAAAAAAAAAAAAAATCCTTGTGTGATGACTCAGTTATTTATCTGATTTGGGACGATGAGCAATAACAGAGACTTTGCTTTTGTTTTCTAAATCTCTACAGGTGGTGTTCTGGCGCTGGTGAGGAAAACATCTCAAAGTGGAAACCCCTGGGTCTCAGTGCTTGTGTCTTGGTTGCTTGTACAGGTAGGATATCGCAAGGTGTACATTAAATTACTGGGCTAAATTTCATACAAGGTGCAGATAGACTCAACGCCTTGAAAAACCACTTTAAACTTCTCTCCGCTGATATTCGAAAACCAGTACACCCAGTGCCCCAACTGAGCAAGTGTTTAACCTTGACATCAGTTTCTCTCAAGTGGATGTAGGTTTCAGGCAGATGAAAGCAGGAAAAGTCCCTGGATTTGATGGCTTACCCACAGAATTGTAGGACCATCCAGAAGTTAGGAAAAGCCTTACTGATTTCTGTAATCACGTGCTACTGTGTGATAGACCTGCAGAATGAAGTCTGACAGGTATAGACCCTGTACTACAGAAAGGCAACCTCACCTTTCTTGAAGACTATAGATGTATATCACTCTCTCAAGTTGCTACTAAGACCCACAACCACCTTCTGCTCAATCTAGTCCCATCACTATGATCAACATTGCCCCATATTCTGACTACGCAGAATCCTGGAAGAGGCCACAACCACTGTAAGGAAGCCACAGCATCTTCATCATCATCAATCACAATATATTGTTCAAGATTCTGCTGGCATACAGAGTTCCCCCCCAACACATTCACCATTGACTCTGGTGTCCTTCAGGGAGACCCACTTGCAGCTTTCTTGTTGTATCATCACGCTCGGCTACACGCTTTGCAAGGCGGTCAACAATGCTGATGGCCCCACTCTGAGGAGACTAAGCTCCTTCCATCCAGCTGTTATCTTCTGGACCTTGATTTTGCAGATGACATCTGCCTTCTTGAAGACACGATTGAAGCTGCACAACAATTTCTGCAACGAGTTGAAAGAGCTACCCAGGGAATTGGTCCTATACCTTAACACTTCAAGTTGTTCAAGTCTGTGAGTCTGAATCGTGAAATCTGACCGAATCGTGAAATCTGACCAAATCACTGCGCATGAAGCTGGAGAAAAAGGCAGTAATACCACATTAACTATAAGAAAAGAGACAAAAAATGAAAAAGTATTGCTTTCCACACCCTCTTTGCATGTCTTCTGTTTCTAATGCAAGTGAAAAAATAAAATAGGATGTGTGCAGTGAGTATTAAGGAAAATGAAGTGGACAAAACTGCTAACATTGCATCACCACTGACGTCATACAGTTAGTTGTGTTTGAAAGTGCAGTGCTGTTCAAAGATGAATGTAAAAGTAAGGGTAGCGCTGGAACAATGGAAGAAAAATTAACAGCAGACAACAAAATTGATAACTGATTGAGCTTTGCTCATCCTTCACTCACTGCTCAGCGATGCAAAAGATTTTGTGCATCATTGTGCTCAGCTTCAGATTTTCACTCATTTGTCGAGTGAAATGGACTCACAGCTTGAAAGGTTTTGGCAGGGAGACAAAGCTGAGTCTTGTCCTGTTAAACTAGTAAGTGAATTCTTTCAGTACCATGCTGCTTGGCATCAGTTTATTAGCTAGATTGAAATACTGTATATTCAGATACAGGGTAGCTGTAGTTTACACAAGTTGAGTTGTTTGATTTTGGTGTCAAGACGAAACCAGGAATTCAAAGCAATGTATCTAATGTAAGTATAGTGAGCTGTATTGTTGCATACAATGTTCTGTTACACTTTAGTAATGCGTGTTAAAACCTGTTCACGTGCTTTAATTTGATTGGATATTTTTTTATTTTTCTTTACTAAAAAAAACAGAAGTATTGGCATATCGGTTTCTGAGAATTTCTACCTTCTTATAAAGCCATTAATAGGTTTTAGTGAAACAAGACAAATTGTTTCCAATCATCCCCACTAGGTGGTGCTGTTTGCTGGTAAATTGAACACCATTGCTGGTATTGTAACAATCTTCTTCTTGTTGGTGTATGCGGCTGTGAACCTGGCCTGTTTGGCTCTTGAATGGGCTTCTGCACCAAACTTCAGGTACAGTGCAGTATACGGCAGTGACTTACATTTCTGCTTTAGATTTTATTTAATTATTACTGAAAAAGGACATTTTCATACCACGTTCTCCATTTTTTTCATTTTTGTTTTTTCCTTTTTTATTTAGACCCTCATTCCGTTTCTTTACATGGCACACCTGCGCTCTGGGCATCCTCGGCTGCCTGGTCATGATATTTTTGATCAATGCAATTTATGCATTTGCCAGCATAGCCTTTATGCTGCTACTCTTGATGCTTATCCACTACCTGGGGCCCATCAGCAACTGGGGCTACATCAGTCAGGCTCTCATCTTCCACCAGGTACATAAACAGTGTTTTTCCTCACACAAATCACAAATGTAACATAAATATACATGAACCACTTATTTTTAATCATTATTTACTTAATTTTTTTTCTTGCCAAGGTGCGTAAGTACTTGTTGATGTTGGATGTACGAAAGGACCATGTTAAGTTCTGGAGACCCCAGGTGCTACTGATGGTTGCAAACCCTCGCAGCTGTACAGGCCTCATGACTTTCATTAATGATCTGAAGAAGGGTGGCCTCTATGTGCTTGGACATGTAAAGCTGGGTTTGCTGGGTAAGAAATGTGTAGGCTGGAGCCAGATTTAGTAGACTGAGTACTTTAGGCCTTACAGGGGAATGTTTGTAACTTAGCAGTATAGTCTTTTACAAGAACAGCTGTTATTTCTGAGTTTAAATCAGTTGTAATGATGTCTAATGTTGACACAATTTCACAGTGAGAGGGAAAAGTGTCAAAGCAGAGACGTTTTCTTGTTTTTCTAATGTAAGTCTGATGGTTATTATATTGTGTATATAACTGTGTGTCTGTGTGTGGTTCTGCAGATGAGTTGCCCTCTGATCCTTTGCAGAGTCGATATGACTCCTGGCTGTGTTTAGTTGATCATTTGAAAATCAAGGCATTTGTCAACCTAACCCTGGCTGACTCTGTCCGACACGGAGTTCAGAATTTGCTTTTCATCTCCGGCTTTGGTAGGCGACTTTACTGTTACTGTTATAAGATTAGGTCCACTTTCTATCATTGAACGATAGTTATGTATTGTATTGCAAATGTTGTCATAATTTCATCATTGATATAGTTCTTATCCAAAGCACAGTTTATACATGTCTTTGCTTTTAGGTGGAATGAGGCCCAACACCCTTATCTTGGGTTTCTATGATGACTGCACTCCTCAAGATCACCTCCAAGGTCATATTCTTCTGTCAACAGGCCGAAGCTTTGATACAGTCTGTTCAACCAAGGACCCTGGAGAGCAGCGCTCTCCCTTCTTTCCCAGTTTGCGGGGTGCTGAGGAACCCAAAGACCTCCAGGAAGAGGAATATGTGTCAGTGATTGCTGATGCTGTAAAAATGGGAAAGAATGTAACTCTGGCTCGGTACTTCGACCAGTTCAACCGGGACCAAGTCTTAGGGTCAGGAAGAAAGATTAGAGGTGTAGCAGGGCCATTCATTGATGTGTGGCCTATGAATCTTCTTCAGCCAGACAGCCACGGTTATGTCGGCATCTGCTCATTGTTCCTGCTCCAGCTGGCTTGTGTGCTTCACGATTCCCGTGCCTGGAACCAAGCGAGACTCCGTCTTTTCCTGTGTATGGAGGCTGGCTACAGTCTGCAAGAAGAGGAGGAAGCAAAGCTCCAGGGTATGCTTAGGGATCTAAGGATCTCAGCTCAGGTGCAGATGGTGGCTTGGGATCAGGTGGTGGCACTGCACTGGCAGAGACAAAGAGAAAGTGCTGGAGGGAATCTAGCAGAGTCTGAACAGAATGAGGAAGAGGAAGATGAGAGGGAAGACTGTATCCAAATATATCCCAATAATGCCTCTCAACTGACAGATGAGTATATCTGTGCTGTCAACGATCTGATTTGCCGTCACGGTACCCCTCAGCCAGCTGTGCGTTTCTTGTATTTGCCTCACCCTCCAGCAGACAGAAGCCGTTACTGTGCCTACTTGCATCAGGTGAACCTGTTGAGTCGAAACCTTGGACCGACATTGCTCGTTCATGGAGTCACTCCTGTGGTTACGACTGACATCTAGAATTTTTCAAACTCTTAATCATCAATTAGCAGAGTCTAGTATTGTTCATGGATGGAGCTGTGCCTGTTGCCACTAATTTATTTACCTGATATTAAAGCCATCAACCACAGTATCACAAATACTGATATTGCAAACCTCAGTTTTATACTTGAATCAAACTTGAATGTCACATTTTTTTCCCCTCACTAATACACCAAGGAAAGTGAATGTTTTAGGCAGCTGAGTCAACCTTTTGAAATTGAGATTAAGCTATTGTGACATTAAAAAACAAAAACCTTCTAATTCTGCACGTTTTGCGGCATGACAGGAGCCAATTACATTAGTAGGAGCCCAGTTACATATTGAGATCATTTATTTGCTAAAATATTGTTGCCACAGTTGGGTGTGATCTTGAATATTGTGTGCTTTGACTTTTTGCACAGATTCATAGAAAAATAAATTGATGTATTACCTGAATGGTCTGTTTGTAGTTAATTATCATTAGCCACTTGTATTTTACAAAAACATTTTTTCCAGTCCATGTCTTTGTTATACAGGAATGAGTTACACCTGAGTGTTTCCTGTTGAACCTGCAGAGGGCAATATTTGGCCAGGGTAATGGCTACAGCTATAAAAGCATGGATTTACAAGGCTCTTAGTGCACTGTAATAATAGTGCAAATGCCATTTATTTGAATATGCACTTTAGGCACACATGAGCTAATATATACTGATTTGCTCATTCAGACTCATTATGTGGTTGGCCTGTTTATGACTGGCTTCTTTGCCAAAATAAAGAATACAGTTCCCAGAAAAATGACTGAAATCTCCTCCTGAGTTACAATTATGGACCAAGTCAGTCTGACTAAACTAATAATACAATCATATGTACTCATCACATCTTTATTGAAAATATTAAGTTTCAGAGCAGCTTAATATCTACTTGGAGTCAGATGTTTTCATAATTATATTATTTTGGATGTGACTTCTAGGATGATAATGCTCACTGTACACCAGTACCAAAGTTCAGTGAAGGGAGCATCAGGGTTTGGTAATGCTCTGCTTTCAGTTACTGAAGGAGCGTAAATTGGATCAAGAAATCTTAGTGGAGAATCTCAGGGCAGTATGCTATAGGCTGGGTCTTACAACACGTAAATAAACGGATGGTTTAAAGAAAAAGAAACAGCCATGTTGGTCTATAACCACATTGAGAGGCTGTGGTGTAACCTAAGGAAGGTTGTAAAAATCAAAAAATCCCGGAATACTCATTGTTGTGCACACCTCAGCAGCAGCTCCAGTGAATGATGCTGCTGCTCAAGAATTTTCTATGAACCACCAAATTCAAGACTTCACTTACTTTTTCCAGCCTGAACTGAGAATGATTACTGAACATGATCAATAAAGACATGACTGTGTTTTATTCAGTCAGATTGTGTTGTCGGTAATTCTTTCATAATAGGATTTGACCTTCATCGGTTCAGAAATCCTGCTATTTTCAAAAAGTTCACAAACTCTTCTTTCAGCTTTCTGTCCCCAGAATAAATCCTGGGTGCAGATCCTAGGATGCTTTTTCTTCACGTGTTTTTTGCTCCACAGAAAGTTTTAAAATAAGCATATGATGTAGTTTGTCATTTGATAATGAAGCAACCTCTTACCTGTTGCATTAAAAGATATTAATTAAAATACAGTGAAGATTTTCTGAATGACACTGTTTGTCACATGTATGATCTGGTGGTTGAGGCTATGCATACTGAAGAAGAGCCAGTGTCATGTCACATTTAGAGAAAATCTAATGGGTTTTTACACCAGAAATTAACACCCACCTACAGTACACATTACTGTCAAACAGTATGTGGGAGGGAATTTGTTCACAGATGGCGGCAGATCCAAGGACAGCAAGGCACCTTTTTCTCCACTTTTTTAATGAGTAAATTTACCTAGAAGTCACAAACAAGCAATAGTGCACCAGCAAATGGCGACTCCTGTGATCTGACAGTGTGGGCACACACAGAGTCTGGTCCATCTTTTACATTTAAGGTTTTAAGTTGAAGGTTGGACTCACTTCAGAGTGGCTGGGAGAAGAATTGCTGCTGTAGGAAAAGCTTAATGAAGCGTTAGTAATAAAAACACTTCTGGGCTGTTACTTTTTAAATGTAGGTTGCTGTAGTCCTTGACCAAAAAGCAAGAAAGTGTTGTTATTCTGAAATGGTGTGAAATACTGAGTATGAATACATTTTTTAAAGTTTTTAACAGTATTCACTGAAAGCTTACGCTAGATCTCCAAACACTGGCAACTATCTGAGTGCTAAGGTAAAGATGCTTGATTAGGTAGAAACCAAGCTATATTAGTGACTAAAATAACAGAGGTTATTACATAAAATATAAAGGGTCCATTTATTTTTTATTGAGGAACACATTTTTATAAACCTATACTGTTTAATTTGTCTGTGACAGATTTAACAGTGTTGGGGTTGGGGTTAGCCTCAAAGCTTCTGGTGCACTAAATCTTTTCATTCTAGGCCTGTTTGCCTAGTTTCACTCAACATTACAATGTGGTGATTAGAAGTAAAACATTATAAAAATGAAAGCCTATAATTTTTTAAAAAGGATCATAAATGACCCTACACACATTTCCATTATACTTGACACACCAGTGTACCCATAGCTGTCCAAACTATTGGAAAGTTATAGAACTAGAGTGACAAATTAATGGTAGGAAACATTTTTATAATTAAAATATGTGGCTGGAGTTATAAATGACCCCATTTGGTCAAAGCTGTGACAGCTAACAGTAATTCAGTCTATCACTTCATTTAAGAGTAATTATCATCATTAGTAACAGGAGAGGACATGAACAGGAGTGCAGAACAAAGTGTAGCCTGCTGAATTTCAGACCATTGTATTTGAAATGGGGTCCTACCAGAATCTAGAATATTTCTGATATACATCTACTGATCCAAAGAAGAAATGGATCCATAAAGGGGGTTTTCTGGCAACTGTATTTAGATTGGGTTGGCAGGATGGCATAATAAGTACAGAGTAGAATTATAAAAATAACTCAGCACTGGTTTGCATTGTGAGCAGTGAAGATACAGTTGTGAAAAACTAAGAACACCCTTACTGCTTCTATAGGAATTAAGAGGGTAGGTAGTAGCCAGGTGCTGATAATCAAATACACTTGATTAATTGATCATCAGCAAGTGTGAGCACAGCAGTTTGCTGGTGTGGAGCATTCAGGTGTGTGTTAACACACTGCAAGAATCTTCCTTGGAGTGGACCAAATTCTTCCCAAGGTCAGACCGTGCAATGCTCAGAGAAACTGCAACAAACCCAAGAGCTACATCTCAGACTCTACAGGCCTCAGTTAGCATGTTAAATGTTAAAGTTCGTGATAGTAAAGTTGGAAAAAGACTGCAGCAAAGTTTAGGTTTGCAAAGTAGCATCTGAACAAACCACAAAACTTCTGGAACAATGTCATTTGGACAGACGAGAGATGTGGAAATGTTTGGCCATAAAGCACAGTGCCATGTTTGGCGAAAACCAAATACAGCATATCAGTGCAAACAACTCATACTAACAGTCACGGTGGTGGAGGGGTGTTGATTTGGGCTTGTTTTGTAACCACAGGAACTGGGCACCTTATGGTCATTGAGTCACCCATGATCTTCTCTGCATACCAAAGTACTCTAGAGTCAAATCTGAAAGCTAAAGCTTGGTCAAAATTGGGTCATGCAACAGGACAATGATCCCAAGCACAGCAGCAAATCAACAACAGAATGGCAGAAAAAGAAAAGAATCAAGGTCCAAAACTCAACCTGACTGAAATGCTCTGGCAGGACCTTAAGAGACCTGTGCATGAATAAATGCCCTTAAACCTCAATGAACTGATGCAACGCTGTAAAGAGGAGTGGGCCAAAATTCTCCATAACAATGTGAGAGACTGAGAAAGTCATACAGAAAATGATTACTTCAAGTTACTGCTGCTACAAGTGGTTCTACAAGCTACTGAATCATGGGGTGTCCCTAGTTTTTCCACAACTCCAAAGAGTTCTGGTAAATCTTTCTATTTTCCCATGATTCTATCTGTTGTTGTCCCTCATAATAACACTGATTAAGGGAAATGATAAAACACTGCTCTAAACTGGTCACTTTATCTAGTGTATAAAATTTCTAAACTAACAGGCAGCCTTGATGCAAGACTCAGTTTCTTCAGCACACATAAGATCTCTCTTGGTACTTAACTCTTATAATCACTTTAAAAAAAATGGCTTGTAATCTAAGAATGAATATTTAAGTGGGCTGACTCTTGTAACTAAGTTGGAAATATCTTAAGAGACCACTGCTCTAGTTTTTAGCCAAGCTTAATAGAAACAAACAAACAAAAACAACACTTGTAACCTTGTAAGTAATTAACTTGTAAGTAATATTTTACAATGAACAATCACACTCTCACTCACTGCTTTACCACCCACTGATGTTTGAATGATTGAGAGTGTGCGTTATGGCCCCAGATCTCTAGGGGAAGTATCATTAATGCAGGTAAAGGCAAAATTATAATCTTGTGAAAAGAAGTCCTTACAAATAATGTAAGAACACAGCATCAAGCATGACAAATAAGAGCCAGTGAGTGCTACAAGAAAAGAAAAGAAAAGAAAAGAAAAAAGAAAGAAAATGGCTCCTAACCTAAGAGTTATGTTCACTGACTGGTTTATCAAAAATAAAAAAACACCCACTCTAATTTAGCTGCTTACCCTAAACATCTCTAAGTAGCACACCTAAACCTAAATAATTTCAAACAATCAAATTTTCCTCCTCTCTCTATGTGTGTAATTCCTGGTCCAGTCTCCAGGAACAGTGAATGAGATGAGCAGTCACAAAGAGGTGTCTCGAAGCTAATTACAAGTAAGCCAGGTTAAATACGCAGAGTCTAACTGTCTGCTTAGCTGCTCTTATAAGCATGTGGTGTAATTGTAGGCACAGCTTGATTTGAGTGGGGCATCAGTCCAACAGGCATTGGCAGTCAGAGAGAGGACAGAGGAGGAGACAGCAAAAAGGGCAACTGGAGGTCCCAATGCTGGGCAAGGATCGAAACATATCAGTTAAATGGAGAAATAACACTCAGAGGATTAGTCACAATAAAAGAGAAAGGGGGAAATACTGAGAGCCTCACTTCACTGCCAAACAGCTGTGTACCCACCCAGAATCATCACCTTTACTCCACTTTGAATTTTCTGGCTGATGAAATGTTGGTACGCCATACACCTGATACCAGTCTTTATAGTTGATTGTTGTGGAGGGCTGCAACACTAAAGATAAAATTAATACTGAGCAGAATTAAGTTCAGCTTATTGGTGCGGCTCTCCACAACAGAACCAGTTTCTCAAAGTGGCTCCCATGGGAAAATGAATTGCCTACCCCTGATAACGTATCATCAGTCCACTGAGTTAGTTTGGCATGAAACTAAGCTGGCTGGTGCAATTTGTCAATGGCAGATTTAGTGATTGTGGGCAACAGCTATAATGCATCCTATGACGAAAAGACTGTGCCATCTGTTCCATACGTCACATTTGCTGCAGAGCTGCATATTTTTTGTATAAGTGTATCGACACCCACCAACACCTCACTGACAAACTGCGCGTGGGAGGGAGCGTTTTCACGGACGGAGGCAGTCTGGGCTCTAAAAGCACTATAAGGGGATACCACGTTCACAGTTAAAAGTAACTTGGAGTGTTCAACTATTTTGGACTGGATACAACGTGCAGTGGTCCTACACACCTCCTACATAGAGCAAGGTTTTGTTTTTATTGCATATTTCTTCTGCAGCACTGGGGACTAGTTTGAGGGGGATTCCTTCATGCCCACAGGTTGAATCACTTCCGACTGACCAGCTGTAGAATGGAGAATTGCTGATATAATAAATATATATGTGTAAAGAAATATCAGTAAAAGAAATAATCAACAAAAGAAACAGTACCTGTTTTTAGTCTTTAATTAGTATGCAGAGTATAAAATAATATTGACAGTTTGAGAGCAGGAGAGCGATGAATGCCCTCTTGGCTAAAAGTTTAGATTCATTAGAGTTTAATTTAGGACCCCAAACCTTACAAATACAATTCAGATGGTCAGAAACCTGAGAATTTTTTTTAAAACTTCTGACTTAACAGAAATGGTATGAGCAACATCAGAGAAGCATGGCAGCAAAAGTGCTAATGACTACAAATAGTTAAGCTGCTCATATGTTGCTGCTGGGATGACGAGATCTTCAGTAATTTTCTGTTCTGAAATCTGTTGGCTTGGATTTGAGACGGTTGGTCTCCTATTCTTCCTGTTGGCTTGATATACTGTTTCATGGAAATCCAAAAGTTTGTGTACTGTTTTGACAGCCGTAAGTAATGTGCTATAGGATATAATTAATAAATGAAAGCAAATTAAATGCTTCTGCATAACATCCTCAAACAAGCAATCTAAAAATGTTTGAGTTTTTTTGTCTGTTTGTTTATTTTTTGTGACTCAGAATGTCAAATTTGCAAACTGTCATTAACCTACAAAGAGTAATTTGGGAAAGGAAGTATATTGCATGTACACATTCACAGGCCATTACATTAGGTACACCTTGCTTGGACTCCTTGCATTAACACTTCATGACACATATTCAACAAGGTGCTGGAAACATTCCTCAGAGAATTTGGTCCATATTGACATGACAGCATCACACAGTTGCTGCAGATGCATCAGATGCGCATCCATGATGTCAATCTCTTGTTCCACCACATCCCAAAGCTGCTCTATTGGACTGAGATCTGGTGACTGTGGAGGCCATTTAAGTACAGTGAACTCATTGTCATGTTCAAGAAACCAGTTTGAGATGATTTGAGCTTTGTGATACGTCAAGTTATCCTGCTGGAAGCAACCATCAGAAGGTGGGTACACTGTCATCATAAAGGGATGGACATGGTCAGCAACAATACTCAGGTAGACTGTGGCATTTAAACAATGCTCATTTGGAACTAAGGGGCCCAAAGTATGCCAAGACAATATCCCCTATCAACAAGGCATTTTCACTCAAAGAATTCACTGGATATTTTCTCTTTTCCTGATCATTCTTTATAAACCCTGGAGATGGTTGTGTGCGAAAATCCCAGCAGATCAGCAGTTTCTGAAATACTCAGACCAGCCTGTCTGACACCAACAACCATGCCACGTTCAAAGTTGCTTAAATCACCTTTCTTCCTCATTCTGATGCTCAGTTTGAACTTGAGCAGGTTGTCTTGACCATGTCTACATGCCTAAATGCATTGATTGGCTAATCAGATATTTGTGTTAACAAGCAGTTGAACAGGTGTACCTAATGAATTCACCCAGTAATTCACCCACATACTGGGCATATAAGCAGTACTCAGTACTCTTTAAACAGATTGTTCAAGCTTGTGTGTCTCAATTAAGCTCGAGGCTGGACGATGTTTTCGACACTACTGTCCTCGTATGTGCGGTAGTATCAACAATAAATCACTTATGTCATCAAACATAATTCTTTTCTGAATTTCCTTATCTGACAACTTTTCTGTAGTCTTGTCATTATTAAACTTCTGAAAAGACACATCTATAAGTTCTGATTAACTGTCAGCTGCATTTTCTTAAAGTATAAGGACCACTGAAGTGAAAAATAGAGTGGGAGCTGGCAGCATAGTGCTGCCAATACATGTAAGCTAATGTAAAATTATCCCACATCATCTTCCTCTACTCCCTGGATCTGTACTAGTGACGTAATTCAAACTGCTGTTACTGTGGAAATAGCACCACTTCATGTGAGAGTGGGAGGACTAGGAGGATATGTCGACAGTTAAATCCTGTGGATCTGTACGCTTCATTCTCCTCCTGCTTCCACAGCCTTGAGAGGACCAGTTCAGGTTGAGATTTTACCATAAACTTTCCACTTGCCACTTTCTTACCAAAGAGATTCTTAATCTTAAGAGTTTCACTTCCTGGTTAAATACAGTTTAATAAATAATCAATTCCCAATCAAGTTACGTTGTGACTGTGGTCACAATTCTTATGGGAGTCTTATGCAAAACATTTAACTATACATTCATACAGTACTTTATTCCATATGTTTTAAACCCTTTATCTACCTCTCATCCACAGCCAATTTAGAATAACCAATTAACCTAGCATGCATGTCTTTGGACTGTGGTAGGAAGCCAGAGTATATGGAGAAAAAACATGCAGGCACAGGGAGAACATGCAAATGTTACACAGAGATGCTCCAGCTGACCAGGAGATTTGAATCAGGAACCTTCTTGCTGTGAGGCGGCAGTGCTAACCAAAATGAGCATAAAGTTTAGTAAACACTGTCTAAGATGGTTTTGGAAAATAAAAATTAAGAAAAGAAAATGACAACCTTCATGAAGCAGCT
This sequence comes from Heterochromis multidens, assembly GCA_015108495.1. Taxonomy (NCBI): domain Eukaryota; kingdom Metazoa; phylum Chordata; class Actinopteri; order Cichliformes; family Cichlidae; genus Heterochromis; species Heterochromis multidens. The sequence continues at coordinate 33,519 of VUQS01014904.1, forward strand.
GGGATAGGCTCCAGCCCCCCCGCGACCCTGAATTGGATAAGCGTAAGAGAATGGATGGATGGACAACCTTCATGAAGGGAGACCTTTGTTGTTGTAATAACATTTGTGTAAGTGAGGTGTGCCTAATAAATTGACAACCCAATTTAGAGTGCCACATAAATGTTTAACATATGACCCCGGATCTCAGCACCCTCCACTAGCTCAGCTATAACTCTTTTAACTCCTTTTGCTTGTAGGCCCTCAAGAAGAGCTCCAGTGTCAGACATCATTTCTTGACTTTCCTTTTGCAGGATGCCTTTAGATCACTTTTATGTAACTGAATATAATCATATGCTTATAACAGCATTCACTGTGTTTAACTTGTGTGATCCTAAATGACTCACTGTTTGCCTTCAGCATGCTATCTGAGTGATTCTGATGGTCATACAGTTTCTATCTCACTCCACTCCCTCATAGCAGGGATGCCCTTGATTTTATGGAGGCCTTGACAGCAACATGGACCGATGAACTGATTTGCGTCAGTCTCACTCTTTTTCATTCAGGGACCAAACAAGGGAACTGCTTATGTTGCATCATGATGTCTCATAATGTTTGTCAGCCATCAGCAGTTTACAAGGGTATTACTAATCCTTGTTCAGTGAAATATTAGGATGTCTGCGTCACTGACTACGTAGCAGTGGATTAGTAGTTTTACATTTTGAGGCTTGTACCAGTTGCACTGAAAGCACTTTAATGATTCAGCTTATTCCATCCATCCATCCATCCATCCATCCATCCATCCATTTTCTTTCACTTATCCAGTTCAGGGTCACACTGGGGGCTGGAGCCTATCCCATCCATCCATCCATTCTCTTCCGCTTATCCAATTCAGGGTCGCGGGGGGGCTGGAGCCTATCCCAGCTGCCATAGGGCAAGAGGCAGGGTACACCCTGGACAGATCGCCAGTCTGTCACAGTGGAGCCTATCCCATTTTATATATTTATATTTAGATATTTTATTATCTCCTCATCCTTTCTGTTGCAGTATCTCACAGTTCATTTGCTGTTTTCACACAATGCCTACAGTAGTTTTTATTTTTTTCAGAAAATTTCATTACATCCTTTAAAATGTAAAGATACTCAGTATTTAAAGCAACAGCAACTGTTTTGCACTGTATGAAGTTTCATTTTTAATAAATGTGACTATAGAACAATTTATTAACTTGTGCCCTTATTTGTGCCACGTTTATACAATTCAGATTTGTATAAAATTTTCCAAATTTGTTAGAAAATAACAACAACAGCACACACCTTAACGAGACACTGATTTTTAAAAATTTTTTTTGTTACTTTTAAATCTTTAGTTTATACTGTGTGTATTAAATGGAATTACTTCCACAGTATAGCCTGGGTAACGTCAAAATGAACACTTTTCTCTCTATACATCTTTTTTCTTTACAAATATAAATCTATCTTCTATCTCTTTATATTTATCACACATGAATATGTGTTGGAAGAGGATGTGACTGGGATCTGGGAGTCATCTTTGTTTTTGTGAGGTTGCACATGTTTGGCATGCCAACTTTCTCACCTTTTACTTTGCCCTGGATCAGCCTGGTGCACAGCACAAAACACCCGGCACAAGTCAAATCTGACTAGTTCTTTCTGCCATCTGGTGCTCTGATCCTTATATGGAAACTGTTTTTCTGTGTAAGCACAGAAACACGATCTGTGGACCCAGATTATGGTGAACTGAATGATACCGGAAGTTGGATGATAACTATTTTGATTTGGTTTCAGTAAAAGTTTAGAAGTAAACTGTGAAAGACTGTTATGTGCTCTATTGGTTTTTATTTAATATGTTTACAGTAGGGTGGTTAATTTGGAAATTTGTGCACCACACAATCATTTTACAAATCTTGAAATCACTGAGGTCCAAAAATCATATATGTTCAAAACTTTCTTGATTTTATTTGTAATAGAATTTTAGACATTCACAGATTAGTGTAAAAACAACACAATACAAAATAATATTCAGCTTTTTAACTTGTGAAGGGATGAGTTCTTCAACAGTGCTTCCTTATTTATACCTTATTCTATCACTGAGTTGATGCCTCACAGTACCTCTGAATGGGTGATCAGGAGTCAGTATAGTGCATGAGATACAGTTTATTAACCGGTGGGTTTTTTTTCACAAGTACAGTAACAGTGAAGCTGCATGGAGTAGAGGTAGTAAAGGTAGATAGGTTTAAATACCTGGGGCCAACCATCCAAAGCAGCAGACTGTCATGACCCTCCAGTCCTTCTGGCTCTCACTCTCTCACTCTTGTGTTTCTCTCTCTCTCTCTCCTGTCAGCACTTTGCACCTGGTCTGATTACCTCACCTGTGAGCGACTGAGTTATCAGCTGTTCCCTACTTAAGCTGGAGGAAGACATCCATTCAATGCTGGATTGATAACTAAGAACTATTAGTAGAATTGGCTCTCTAGTGTTTGAACCTTTGTCTGCTTTGACTTGTGAGACCACGACTTGCCTTCTGTTCCTTTCTGCACAGGATATCTGGACCCTGGGTGTGAGTAATCCTGAGAGAGTGATCTTGCGGAAAGAGGGCTTGAGGATCTGATTAAGCTGGTGCTTTCTTGTGACTGTCACTGGGAAGTTGTGGATTTGTCAGCCTTGGAGCTTCAACTATTCCTTAACTACAAGATCTTTCTGTTATCATTTGTTGCTAAATCATTCACTGTAAATAAACACACTGAACTGTGACTCCACGAGTCTGCATTTTGAGTCCACCAGATAACCTCAGACATGAGTTAGACAGAGTGCACAAGAGAAATGAAGAAGAGTGCACGCAGACAGTTTTAATTCATTTGAAAGCCTGGTTCTTAGCCTTGTCCACCCTAATTGGAAAACTCAAAAACCAGTTTTATTTGTTATCTATCGTCCACCTGGCCCTTACTCTGAATTTCTCTGATTTCTCAGACTTTTTATCTGATCTAGTGCTCAGTTCAGATAAAATTATTATAGTGGGTGATTTTAACATCCATGTAGATGCTGAAAATGACAGCCTCAATACTGCATTTAATTTATTATTAGACTCAATTAGCTTCTCTCAAAATGTAAAAGAGCCCACCCACCACTTTAGTCACACTCTGGATCTTGTTCTGACTTATGGCATAGAAACTGAACATTTAACAGTATTCCCTGAAAACCCTCTTTTGTCTGATCATTTCTTAATAACATTTAAATTTACAATAATAGA
>VUQS01014907.1:3225-42186 GCA_015108495.1 Heterochromis multidens
GCACGCCACTCCCACACACACGCACACAGTGGAGTACAGTTTCATGAACACGGCAGCCCATAAGTATAGGTTATGTGTCCTGAATCACCAGGGTTTGGTGATTCACTTCTCCCAGCGCAACCTTAGCTGCACTGCAGTGTGTGTGAGGCTATGGCCTTGCGTCAGGGCTGCTGCGCTGCTGTTTATGTCTGCTGTCGTGTGTGCAGGCTGCACCCCCATCTGACGCACTATCACCTCAGTGGGGTTAACCCTGTCTACAGTGGGAGATGTATTTAGCTTTCGTTGCACTTTGTTCTCTTTCACTGTGACTTTTGTGCACCCTCTGAACAATGATATGAAATGGTGGCAGCTCATTCATGGTGGCATTTGCTCATGTGCTTTGTAATGAGTTTGACTTTGGCCCACATCCCTGTTTCTGCAGCACTGTGCCTTTCGATTGCTCTTTCGTTTCTGCTATTTTCAAAATTGTACATGTGAAAATTTTCAAAGTCTGTATGTGGAAATATGCCCTGTGAGGCAAAAGCACAGTTTCAGACCATTTCAGACCATGAGGGGCTGTACCAAGTGTCAGATAAATAAGGATTACTTTAAACTCTGAATCATGCAAAGCTACTCTAGAGCCCCTATTAAAAATATGCATCTAGAAATTAGCATAATAGGTCCCTTCTATTTATATCAATGTTATCACAACCTTTGAAACTGTTTCCATAGGCATCATTTTGAGGGCAGTGTGTGTATGCATACAGGTCCCTCTTGTGAGATTTCTCCCTTCCAGCATGGAGCTTCAAGCTGGACCCTTTCTGCCCCGTCAGGCCTCTCCACTATTATCCTAGCCTTTGTGTGAGAAGCCGCAGGCCTGCCCTCCTCCCTTAACAAAATCATGTCAAAAAGCAATTAATATCTTAATACAGCTCCATCAGCGCCAACCGCCAAGCCGCCAAAAGGCTCGACTCTTTGTTTTTTCCACCTTGGTGTCTGCTGCTTAGCTGATCTTGCCTGGCCCGGTGGTTTCCTCGGTTTCATTTCCCTGTGCCCCGGTGGTCAGCTGTGGTTTTCCAGGGGGCATAGGGGTAGGACGTTGTGGGCAGGAAGGTCCTCCACTCCACCCAAGCATTAAGTACTACTCTTCAGGCCTAAGAGCTCCACTGGCCGCAGCCCTGGCCCCATCTAATGCAGCAGCCTATGCATCAGACCTTACCAAAGACTCATCTACTCTGCAGGCTTTCCATCCATTAAGGACAGACCAGGTCAATATCGACACCTCTGATTATTGCAATGAATTTGATCTCTGGGGAGGTTCACTGTGTGGAGCCAGGGGTTTTCTTATTTAGTTGAATCTTGGTCCAGTTTCTACTGAAAAGCATTGCTCTGTGATTATTACCTTTGCATTTCTTTTTCTCTAACATATCAAGGCATGTTAGAAAGTGATTAATGATGTCTCCTCTGGTCTTAAGCCACACGGGGTGGAATAAGGAAATACTGACATTTCCATTTGTTTTGTCTTTGAAAAGCTTATATGAGCTTATCTTGCACAAGGCTCCAGGAAATAATTTTAAAAATTCAAGACTTTTCCTTGTGTCTCATTCACACACATCCATTAAACACAATACCTGGTCCTAGTTAGGTGTTTCTTTTATAGCTTAGCTCTTCAAAAGGAAGAAAAGGAGATGGGTTTCGACTTCTGAGCCATGGCTCCACAATATTTGGTTTCTCTACATTTTCATTCATTTCTCTTGGCAGGCACGAGCAGTAACTGGTGGCAGGTCTTGGCAGAACATACGATAAAGGCTCATGATTAAAGAGACTAAAATAAGTACTGTATATAACTCATGTGTCCATTAACCACTGAGAAGAGAAACAGAAAGAGCAAAAAATTGTTTTTCTTCCTTACCCTTTCCTTGCCAAAGAGTCTATATTATAAATGTAAAATATATTCCTCCTCGTTTCCTCTCCCTTCTCCTCTGTTTATCCCTCTTTCTCTCTGCTGTATTGCACCTTCTCACTCGGAAGGCTAAATACGTCCTCTCTGGTTTATGAATTTTTGTGATGCGTATACTATATGATCAGTATGGTTGACTTGCTTCTTTTGTCAGTGCTTGTTCATATTTATGCACCAACTGTCCAGGGTCATCTCATCCCAGCCAGCAGGCCCACACACCTTGGCCGGCCTGGGTGGTGGTGCCTTTGAGCACACTGTCGTGGTTTGGCTCCGAGCCTCTGCCTGGCTTGCCTGCCGGCATCTGCGCTTTAGCTCCTCTGGACAGTCCATCTCACAGCGCTTTAAGAGACCTGGCTATACCACTTTCCTTTACCTTCAGACAGCAGCTAAATAGCAGCTGTGCAAACACATTTACATTAAACCAGGCCTGTATTAATGACTTTATGTTGGAGCCTCTCTGCGGCGGTGGTTCTGATATTCTAAGACGTTGTAGCGGTCGTTGTAGTGGTGGTGGTCTTATGGGTAGAAGTGCTGATGTCGGCTGACTTTTTCAAGGGCACACACTGGTGGGGAATGATGGCGCAGAACCAGCTGGACTGAGCTGGACTTCAGGAAGTAGATTTGAAGTGTGTAGCATGAGCCTTGACGTGGACAGTGTAAGTGCCTATAAACTATTGGGTTACAAGTGATTTGGCTATGGAGAGCACATTGTCTTTTTATAATGACAGGTTTTATGATTATGGGGTTTGCAGGACTTTGATTTATCTTTGAAGGGATATGAGACTGAACCAATTGAACGGCTTGAGTAGTGATTGTTGATGGTTTAAGACAGAGAGAGGTTGTTACGATCCATCCTGCACAAACTCTGAGTGGGGCAGAAAAGATTGATTTACTATTTATCCCTCTGACAGCGCAGATAGGGAAGAGTCATAATTCTGTGCACTGGGGAGATTAAATTCCTGTATCGCTGTCAGCTACATTAACTGACTTCCTGGATCTCAATTCAATTAGCACAGCAGCATTCTCTAGCATTAATAAATCAATAGTGATGGCCTGCAGTTAGACATGCTGCATACAACATGTTGAAGATGCTCTCTGTACACATAGAAACACTCATGTGTTACAGTATGTCTCTGAAGCGTTTATCGCTGTTCATTAATGATTCCCAGCCCTGCTGTAGTCAGAACAGGCAACTAACAAATTAGCTGATGTTTAACTACACTTACAGATGGCAGGGTGGCACACACACACACACACACCTACCAGGTAAAAAAACATACTGGTCTCAAGAAAAGTCTAAATCCTTACCTGATTTAAAGTGGTCCAATCTCTAATCTAATTGTGCACCTCTGGACCACTCTTCGGTCGCTCTGTGGAAGTCCCAATATTACCAATTGCATCTGCAAGTCTGCTATTAACCTTCAAATTGCATAAATGTGCAAAAATTAAACTTCTGTTTCAGTCTGACCTGCATTTTGTTTGGAGGATCATCATTGGTAATGAGAGCTGACTGTCTGGATATGACCCACAGACCAAACGCTCCTCAGTGTACAGAACCAAGCAAGATTAAGAGCATGCTTGTTGCATTTTTTTTCAGACTCTGAATTAATTCCTCAGGGTCCACCAGGATCAGGCTGCCAATACCAAGTTTGACTGTAACGTCAGAGCAAACACCTGAACTGTGGGGTGTGCCAGCAGTGGGGAAAAAAAAGGGCAGTGAAAACATGGGAATTTTGTTTGCTACGTTTTCACTGCACCAACTTCGCTCACCTCCTGCCATCCTTGTCAGGTTTCATTTCCCTGAACTTAAAAATCAAGTTGAGGCATCGCTGTTTTACAACACTGGAGGAGATACAGTGACCATCGTAGAGGCATGCATGTAAGTAGCCACAACAGGACTTCCACAGAGCAAAAAGAAGTCCAGTAGTTCACAAGGAGATGACCTTGATGGGGAGATCAGGTGAACCTAAATCACATAACGTTTTTGATTTGATAAGTCCCAGGACTTGTTAATTGCACCTCATAGTGATATAATTTCTGGCAATAGGAGAACCACAGCTTTACAGTAATAGTTATCATATTGCTGCTGCTGTTCAAGCAAGTAATTGTATACCAATTGTCCCTCAAGGCCCTGAGCGCTTAGCCTGCTACTTTTGCAAGGACTCGTGCCAACAGACGTTTGTGAGCTGTGAGCTGAAGAAAAGACACAAGCTTGTTGTTTTCCAGCCATTAAGCCTCCACAGCTGATTGGAAACCTCTGCAACAGCCAGCGGAGAAGCAGAACCAGATTCTGGGTGCCACTGACAACGAGGAGGAGAAGGAGGGAGAGGAAGAGGAAGGACATGCCATTGCAGTTGACCTTTTAAAAAATGTGGACCATAGCTCACACTTGCATTGCAGCAATAGTATCATTCATTGGTTTGTCAGTTAATTGATTTATTGGCCTGATGCATGCATCCAGATGCACATCTGTGGCACTTAGCTTGGAGACAATGTTGCTGTCTGTGCCAGGATGATCTAACTTTGTGGAGGAGAAAGTATCCAGACCGTCTGGAGTTTGTAAAATGCAATTGAATCAGCTGTCTGTAGTTTAAATATTGTTTCTGTCATATCAGTCTTTTCCAGCTCATCAGCAAATGCATCTGCCTTTTTTCCTATACCACATGTCGGTGTAAGGAGTATCTTGGATATGGGGCATCTTTCTCTACCCTGTACATTTAAAATTGTGAGTTCTTTATCATCATCTTCATCTGTTCCTGTCGCTGGCCATCGTTAGCTTTTCTACTCACTGTTTTTCCAGTGAAAGCTCTCATTTCTTAGATGTTGATTTCGCCCTGATTACACAAACTATGCGTCACTCTGTGAATTGCCAGGGGCTAATTTGGCCAGTCGGCCTGATGAGATAGTTGATAAGGGCATTGATTGGCTCTCCTTCTGAAGGAGGGAAGGATTTCATTGGGTCAAAGATATGGGGGCAACAAGGCATTCATTTCAGCAATCAGTCCACCATACTCCTTCTTTCCTTTCCTTTCTCTATTTGGCCAAACTCTTCCCAGAACTCTTTCAATATAGATTACACTGCATGGTACACGCAGTGGTAATTCAAGGTGAAATAAAACTCTTCTAATCCTATTGGCTGCAGTAGTGAGAGAGAATCAGAAGAGGCTGTGAGACAGACATCAAGCTCGAGGTGATTAGATGTATTTGGCCTTTCCTTTGATGCCCTTAGCTGCCTATTTCTACCTCTGGAAGTTGATTTGGTAGTAACGGTCTAGTGAGCACATCCTTAGTCAAGTCCCTGTCTCCTCCTCTTTCTGGATGTGATCGCTGCTCAAAAAAAAAAAAAATCATAGGCCTTCATTATCTCCAGTCAGGCAATTTTGGGAACATAATACTGTCTCAGGATTGGAGAGCTTGCCCCCATCAGGGCTGGGGCCTGATCAAACCACTTGCACTGAGAAAGGGGAGTTAAAGAGAAGCATGCCTGCCAGTCGGTTCATCTCCCTTCAAAGGCATATGGTGCAAATTTCATCAAAAGTGTAAGGGGGGGAGTTTGAAGGGGCATTCACGTTGCTGATGTGAAAAATAAGGCCAGGCTGTAAAAAACCAAATCAAACCATGGTAGGATCTCTGGGAGTGATTAAAGCCAAAAAAGAACCAGCTGCCGCATCGTCAGCCACATCTCAATCTCCTGAGCACGCTGGCAGGCTGCTGGCTGGGCAGCAGGGAAAAGGGGGGAAAAGACAAGTGCTCATCCCTTCATCTGCCTCAGTGGCTTCTGAGCTCTGAGCGACCACAGAAACAGAAGAGACAGTGGGCGAGCCTGAGACATGAGGATAAGGAAAAAAAGAGGTTTTTTTGTGTTGGAGGTGCAGAAAGAAGAGCAAAAGATGAGCAGAAAATAAGCAAGGAAGGAGAAGAAATTGCAGTAAGGCAGGAGCAAGGATATATGGACCTGCTTCTCCCCCTTTGGGATGTTAAATGGAAGAGTCCCAGTTTGTCCTTAAATATTGATGTGTAGCGTGACTTGTAGGCCTCTCAAATGTTCACTAGTGGCCCTAGGAGACCAGGCCCTCTGTAGATGAGTATACACTTCATTTCAAATTACAGTCTATCATTTAGACAAACACTTACAAATCATTGTTTTATAGTCATTACATCCAGTGTTAATGAACATCAGTATTAATGAGTCCTGAGGTAGTTCAGTATATTAGCTAATATTATAAGCTAATATACTGAAAGTGAAGCCACAGAATCAAAAGCAAAATAAACCACATAAATACAGTAATGTATAAAGGGTGTGTGAATTGGCATACAAGTGACTGTGTATAAATGTATCTCAATCTGGTTCTTACAAAAGACAGATAACATAATGGTAAAGTTCAGTCAGATATGATCATGCGGGGTCGTTGGACTGGTCATAAGTCTATCTTTCACTGTAACTGTGAGGGCCAGCCATCTGCCGGCTGTCCCTCCCTGAGCCTGGATCTGCTTAAAAGTGAGTTTTTCCTTCCCACTGTCGCCAAGTGCTTGCTCATAGGGGGTTGCCTGGTTGTTGGGGTTTTCTTTCTATTATTGTAGGGTCTTTACCTTACAATATAAAGCAACTTCAGGCGACTGTTGTTGTGATTTGGCGCTATATAAATTGAATTGAATTGAATTGAATTGAATTGAATTGAATTGAATTGAATTGAATTGAATTGTTCTACAGCTGAGGCCCCTCATATATAACAGAGACTTAACAGAGTCCAGTATGATGGTTTGACGGTTTAGCATGTCCTGTATTATAGCTGTACATTTACAAGGAACTGGAATCAAAGAAAGTAAATGTAAGATTTGTTTATTTTAAAGTGGACCTATTCTGTCCATTTCCTGCTCCTTATTTTTATTCTTTGAATCTACTAAAGCAGCTTTGTATCTTATGCTGAGCCTTCATGCAGCTCCTTAGTTCATCTTCTGTCTGAAATTAGCTGACTTTAAGCCTTCTTTCTTCTGATTGGCTGCCCCTCGCAAACACCATCTCACAGGGTGGGAGAGACTTTTGTGCTCACATCCAGAGCTGCGTGCCTGAGTTGCTCTTAGTGACATCAAACAGATCTAAAAATAAAAGAAAAACTGTCTGGAACTGAACATCTAGAGCAGTCTGAAGCATGAGCTTTTGGCTCAGATGGATTGCTTTCACATAAGATGACTTCATTATTTGAAACTTTGGGCATGTTTAATACAAACACCGTCACTATAACAGTATACAGTATATGTGGCAGAAAATAAGGAAAAGCAGAATAGGTCAATTTTTTTAAAAAAATGTTAGTATTTTGAGGTGATTGACGAGAGGGGCTGAGTGATCAGCCCTGGTGCTAAATGTGGATATTCTGCAGAACTTTTTTGGTAACATATAAAGCTTACAGATGTGGGTAGAATAAATAAAGATATGAATAAATTAGGCTATAATAAAGAGTTTATAAACACTTCTGATGAACCAGTCTTTGAAACTGGCAAATGATGGTAATGGATTTAGACATTGTATAGCAGACAAAATTAATATGACCCTTTCAACTTAAAGTTTTGTCAGTCAAGACTCCAAGAAAACTAGAAGGTGAAGCCAAGGTAATTTATTAAATTTAGACTCCGGTTAAACCCAAATCAGAGTTAGCTCTGGCCAGATTCCTGTAGGACTTTACATGTTAGACTACCCGTACCAGATGCCCATCTATTAATGTTAGTAAACTGTTATTTATTGTTAATATAATTTAAAACCATTCATGAGAGATTATTTGTGGGGATATGATCGCTGACTTTACTGATGTAACTGAAAACACACACTTTTCCTTCTTTGGAGAAACATCTCCACTCCCAAAGGTTAAATGTACTGAAAGTGTCACTCTGGGTGACCTCTTTAGCAAAGTCCTTTCTGCCTTAATGACAGCAGTAATTGAGACAACACAGAGAGAACTCACCACTCATTAGGACTCTAAAAGCCCCTTTTGTCCTCCACAAGGGAGAGGTGTGAGATGGAGCTGAGAGGGCGTAGGCACCAAAGGGACTGTATACTTTATATTTTACCCCTAGATGTAGTGAGTGTATCTCATCACCATGAATCATTCAAAATACTCAGCAGAACGAATCTAACTCACGCTTATGGCCATGCTAATACACACACACACACACAAATCGTCAAGTCCAGGAGCCGTAATCGATGCCATTACCAATAGAGTCACAGGAGTCAGTGCAGGGCACGGCCCCTTCTGCATCCTCCAAAGCCACAGTCAGGGCCAGAGGTGAAGGTCAAGTTCTCAGAGTGACTGTCCCAGCTGTAGCTTGACCACAGAGCAGAAGGCTCATTCCTGTTCTCCGTCTGTTTGCACGTTCTCCACTGACCTGGGCTTTTGTTCAGGCTATGGACCCCCAGATTGCGAATGGCCCCTCCTAGTGGCCCTTGTAGTCACGGTCAGCAATGACTGTGTTAGTGGAGAGGGAGTGGGGTCACGGCACAACAAAGACCTTGGCTATTAGCTGCAGTTAGTGGGAAGGTAAGGGTTGGCTGGAGGGCAGGGTGAATGGTGATGATATTGATTAGTTATAGTCCAGAAGGAAAAAATATTAGGTTCCTGTGGTGGCTTGTGGCCTTACTGTATCTGGGTAGTGATTGATCAGTTTCATTGGGTTTAAATGTTGTGAGCTTCAACTGGTGATTGTTCCTCCTTACTGTACAAAAAAATGCACTTATTTCTGAAACGGTGACTAATGGGGATTTAAGTGTCCTAGCAGTTTTATCCCGGTTGTTCTTTTGTTTCAGCCCTATTGTGCATGCTGTCTGTATTATTGTTGTGTCGCCATGGTGGTGTCTGTGTTTGTGTCTGTTCAGACACATTCCTGCAAACACAGGAATGATGACTCATGGTTTAAATTTCAATATTACGCCACCGGTTTCCTGTCAACACAAGTATGATGAGTTGATGAAGAAATATGTGTCATGTGTAACATGTTAATTTTACCTAATATTAATGCACTGTTTAGCATAGTTAAGTGTTATTATCAAGGCATGTGGCTTTGATAGCATCCGGTGGAAGTCACAGGGAACTACAGTAAGAGTTTTGTATTGTCTAATTAGTTTTTTATTTTTATTTCAGTTTAGTTTTGCTTGAAAATTGAGGTTATTTATCAGGGGCAAGAGTTCCTAAGTACACAAAAGATTCTGAATATCAGTAAACATAGGCAGCAAAGCCTCATCAGGCTAGATATGGTGACAAATGTAGTTTAAAACTAAGGACATTTTCTGTATTTTATTTTTACTTAGTCTGGTTTGTTAGTTTCTGTTTGTTCCCTCAAAAAGTCTAGTTTTTATTTTTATTTCAATTAACTAAAATGTTTTTGTTTTGTTTTTTCACATCTAGTTTTAGTTTTTTTTGGTTTAGTTTTAGTTCACAAGAATAACCCAGACTAGAATAGTATCTTGTCTTCCTAATTTATGTGCAGTTTTTCAAATCAATTTTTTAGGGCAGACCCCCGAAATTTAAACTTAGACTCTGACTCTTAAAGCTGAGCATTTGTTCATCAACATAACATGCACTGTGTGACGATAGGAGCCATCCTCTCCCTTTAAGGAACTCGTATGTGACCTAAGTCTGGTGTTTCTAATTGCAGTTAGAGCCATGAAATATTGACATTGGTGATGAAGTCCATCATAAAGTGTGTAGATATGCAAAAATTTCAGTGTAACAGCTATCTTGTAACAGCCCTATGGGAAAGGAAATGGTTTGTGCCATGTTACAGCGATCTCTCTCTGCCTCATCACTGCAGATTTGGCTCAAAAAGTAAAGGTGGTAAACATACACAGTAGCATTTTGAACTTTGAAAGTAACGAACATGGTACACTACTTATAAGTTTTGGAGTGCTGAGAGATGTCACCAGTTTCCTTCCATCCATCAATTCCTGCTGCTTATCCTGGGCCAGGTTGTGGGGGCAGCAGTTTAAGCAGAGATGCCCAGACCTGTCTCCCCTTGGTCTCCTCCTCCAGCTTTTCTGGTGTAAAAAGTAAAGTGAAATTTTATTTATATAGAAATTTTCAAGAGAAATATCACAAAGTGATTCACAATAAAATGCTAAAAACATAAAAACAAAGTTACCCAAAAGCAAGTTTATAAAGATGAGTTTTTAGCTGCTTTTTAAAAGAGATCACCGAGTCCACAGATCTCAAGCTCAGAGGGAGAGAGTTCTAGAGTCTGGAGGCCACTGCTGCAAAATTAGTTCTCAGACTTGTATGATGCACAGCCAGCAGGCCCTGATCACACAACCTCGGGGATGTATAGATGTAAAAGTTCACTCATGTATGCTGGTGCTTGTCCATACAGAGCTCTAAAGGTCTCAACCAGAATCTTAAAGTGGACTCTGAAATTAATGGGGAACCAGTGCAACTGAATTAGCAACAGTGACGCGAGTACTTAGAAGACTTAGTCTTCTAAGTACTAAGACTTAGTACTAAGACTTAGTCTTCTAAGTACTTCTAAGAAACAACCTGCAGACGTTCCAAGGAAATTTTGTTAAGACAAGTAAACAATGACTTACAATAACCCGGAAGTGATTAAATAAAGGCATGAATAACAAGCACCAATTCAGAATGTGATACAATGGAACTCAACTTGGCAATATTTCTTAAGTGATAAAACAAAAGCAAACCAGAGATTTTACATGAGCATCAAAAGTGAAGGCTGAGTCAAAAGTTACCCCAAGGATGTAGATCGGCAGGTAAATCGATAGATTTGCTTTCACGCTCAGTTCTGTCTTCATCACAACACCATCTGTCAATCTCCTTCTCTCCCCTCACTCATGAACACTAAGACTCTGAGATGCTTAAACTCCTCCACTTGGGACAGCAACTCGCCCCTGACCTGGAGTGGGAACTCCACCCTTTTCCAACTGAGAGCCATGACCTCTGACTCAGAGGTGCTAATTGTCATTCCTGCCACTTCACACTCAGCTGTAACTTATTTCATGGTGACAGTAATACATTTAAAGTAAAAATTAGGCTAATAGAGCTTCATTTGAGCACACAAACGCCTATGCTGCCATGCTCATTATTCTGCCACATCCATACAGTAGTCTGACATTTTACAGTGACAAAAAAATAACAGAAAAAAAAACTAAAGATCATAGTGCAACGGGTTTAGTCTGATTGTTTCTGTTCAGTTCCAGCCTTTAACCCCCCCCCATCCCTGTCAAAATACATAAACACATGTATCACAGTCTTTGCAGAGCATGTCCATCTGTTGTTTTGTATCACACTCAATGTAAGTCAAATCTGAGAGGGTTTCTACACATGCACTGAAATAAAAGAATCAGCCATACTCGTAAAAACCTCTGTATATGCTGACATATGGAGAAGCAAAAAAAGTTTGACAATCACCCCCCCTCTTTTTGAGTTTTAGTCATTTTTCTTCCCCAGTGCTTGTAGGTATGGATGTATTCAATCAGAAGCCATTCCCACTGAAACATGCTCTTACACAGCGAGTGAGTAAACCTTTATGTAACCGCCAGTCGAGTGGGGAGTTCATTTGATGGAGAGCCCTGCTTGATTTGTTTGTGGCTCCAAAGAGGCTTACGACACGCAAGCTGCCCCTGTTCTGCTCTGATAAATGGTTCTGGTGAGAGGAAGGAAGGAGAAAAAGTGTGTGTGAGACCTCGCCAAAGACTTTGGGGTTTTTCACAGCTTAACTATATTAAGAGACAATCCCCCACAGACACGCACACACACACACATGCTACACACATACATATTAAACTGTTAAATATGAATACACACACATGTTGAGTCAGAGAGATTGAGCGCAATTAAGTCCCACTCACACCAGAGGAGAAAATAAATTTATGGCTCCCCACTGATTTTGTTTTGTGCAAAGGTGCCTCCTTGTCTCTTCCATGTGCAAACAACAAAAACTGAAAAATGCATAAAAGCTTAGGCTACATTATTATTTCTGTAAATTAAGCAAAAGTATTTTGAAAGTGTTCAAGTTATGGAATATACTTGGATAATTCAGAAAGTACAATTATTGTGCTTACTTCAGCAAACTAAAATTCAACCTTGAAACAGCTAACTAGACACAGGGTGCTAAAATAAGATTTTAATTTAATGTTTTTAGCCTTAACTAACTACAGCAGCTTGAAAACATAGCTATCATTTTAATTATTAGCTTTTAAATAGTTAACACAAATATCAAACAAACCAATCACATGGCAGCAACTCAGTGCATTTAGGTATGTAGACAGTGCAAGATGGCCTGCTGAAGTTCAGAATGGGGAAGAAAGGTGATTTAAGTGACTTTCATGGTGGTGCGGTTGTTGGTGCCAGACGCGCTGGTCTGAGTATTTCAGAAACTGCGGAGCAGCAGATCTCAGGGCAAAAGTGTCTTGTTGATGCCAGAGGTCAGAGGAGAATGGGCAGATTGCTTTGAGTTGACAGGAAGACAACAGTAATTCAGATTACCAATCAGCTAAGAAAAGGAAAATGAGGCTACAATTGGCACAGCTCGCTAGAAATGGACAAGAAGATTGAAAAAACATTGCCTGGACTGATGAGTCTCGATTTCTACTGCGATATTCAGATGGTAGGGTCATTTTATATTCTTGACACACTTTGGACCACTTTAGTACCAACTGAGCAACATTTAAGCATCACAGCTAACCTGAGTATAGTTGCTGACCATTTCCATCCTGTTATGACCACAGTGTACCCATCTTCTGATGGCTGCTTCCAGCAGGATAACACGCCATGTCACAAAGTTCAAATCATCTCAAGCTGGTTTCTTGAACATGATAATGAGTTCACTGTACTCAGATGGCCTCCACAGCCAACAGATAGAGCACCTATGGGATGTGGTGGAACAGAAGATTCTGATCGTGGATGCGCAGCTGACAAATCTGCAACAACTGTGTGATGCTATCATGTTAATATGGAACAAAATCTCTGAGGAATATTTCCAGCACCTTTGTGAATCTGGGCCATGAAGAATTCAGGCAATTCTGAAGGCAAAAGGGGGTCCAACCCTGTACTATCAAGGGGTACCCTAATAAAGTGGCCAGTGAGTGTATATACAGTCATTTTGTAGTACAAAATATGGAAATGTCTAAAACTTGTGTTAACCACAGACCTTATTACAAGAATCAAACCAAAAACCATAACTCAGAGACAAAGGAACTGGAAGTGCAAAAGTGGTGACTCTTTTCCAGGTTTTAGGACACTCCACTGTGGGGCCAACTGATTTCCTCCCCATTGGGTATGGTCGCTGTCACTATCTATGAATATCTATGAACACTCCTGGAGTTACATTTCACTTGTAGCTGGGTGGACTCATTTAAATAAACAGCACCGTGATCAAGTGGGAACTTTTTCTGGTCCAACTCCAAAGGAAAGGGTGGCACTTTTTTTCCATCCTCCTGAAGAGCGTGTCGTGCGTTTGCTTAGTAACACAGTCTTTTTTGTCTTCTCCATGCAAGCCATGCAGGGCTCTAATTGAATGTTACCTGTTCCACCCAGTCAGTCCACGGCAAAACACTGCCACAGCCGATTAGCTCACACTGCAGCTATGCTAATGGTCCGTGAACACAGGGGCCCACGCCTGTTCATGACAGTGTGTGTGCATGTGTGTCTCCTCTACATCTGCTTGCCTCTTTGTCTCTGAGACTATTATGTGTAATGAGTGAGCATTACTATAGAGACCGGCTGCTGACAGGCCACACAGACTGGAACACAGTGGTCATGCAGTTGTCCCACCAACTCCCCCACAACACACACACACAGTCCTCACGTCAAGACTGGGCAGAGAGTGTGTGCCACTGGAGCACACAGATTTGCTCCGGCTGATGGCAAACCACAGCAGTGGAGCCTGTGGCGGCCTGCATTTCCTTTAATATCCTGGCTAATGTACAGAGAGAAGCCAGGGCCTCTAGAAAGCCACTGGATCCCAGCCAGACTTCCTAACCTACCACCACACCAGTCTTATGTAATGTTTTGATCAGTACAGTAGGCAGTGTTTAGTGTGCGAGATGTAAATGGGACTTATATGTGGATATGGCAGTGTCTCAGCTTGTATGAAAGCACTCCATATGTCTGGTGATTTTCTTTACTAATAGCTTGTGATTAGTCTTCTGGCATTACATGGTCTCATATTAGTAAAATTTTACTTTTACTTTGAGTTTGACTTGCACAGAGCCTTTACTTTGACAGTCAAGGAACCTAATTTACTGTATTTCGCCCCAATACTATTACTAACAGACCATTCCCATGAGGTCCCGTCTGCTTGTTAAATTTAAATATGAAATATCTATTAAAACCTTATGGACATCCAACATTTGTGTAGCTAATTTATCTTGTTTGTCAGTCACATACTCAAAAACTCTTCATGCAGGCTTTTGAAAGTGGTTAGATGGATTTTCTTGAGCAGTTAGCCTTTCATTCAGGACCACTTGAGTCAGAAGAAGATTGTTATTTCCATCTGCAGTAATTTATTTTTTGTGGTATGGCTCCATTCTGGGACCTTGTCACCCTTTCAAGCTTATACATGTAAAGAGCAGCAGCTAGACCCCCCAGCACACAACAGGGCAGGCACAGCATGAAAAAGAGAAACTACGATGGAGGGGGTTGCAAAGCAGCTTGCAGGACACAGCAACTTAAATAGCACACCTTACATCAAATTTGCAGACTGAGTTAGATTTTGTGGCTCTTCATCGTAGTTTTTCTATAGTTTTTGGCTGTTTGATACATGATTTGTAAATTTGTCCTCTGGGGTCAGACTGTCAGTGCTGAATTCTACTGTAATGGCCCAAAGTTTCTGAGGGAGAACGGTCACAAACAACTAGAACTGTAGTACATGCTGTTGAGCCATCATGTGCCCTGTCACAGCTTAAATAAAAGTAGGAGTATTTCTGGTAGTGCCAAGTGGCTCTACAGTGTAGTGGTTTACATATTCGCCTAACAGAAAAAATATTCCTTTGTATTTTTATTAATGTTACTTAGCACTAATTAGGCGATATGTGTATCTGTGAGTTGCACCTGTGCAGTTTATGGATGGAGCTTGTTAATCAACCCTTTTATCCATAATTTAACTTATGGCTTCAAAAAAACAACACAGCGGTGGCCAAAATGCAAACTTTGAGTCCAAAACCAGTGGATGACATCACAGTGGCTACGTCCTTCTTTTATGTTGTTGACAGTGTTGAAAATCCAGCGTCCATTTCTGATGCACTCATGATCTACTCATGCAAGTCTAAAGATAGACAAACAATAATCAATCATTGTCTTCAAACTGACCTATCAGAACTAGCCATTTTTTGTAACTAATAAAAAAAACTTGAATGTAGTTGATAAAGCTATGCAAAATTTTGGCTTCATATGATGAATATTTTCCAAGTTACAGGCACTTGAGGGGTGGTTTTTCATTTTTAAAATTTTTTTTCCCCCTCTTAATAAGTACAGGAAATAAAAACAGAGTTAAACTCTGTTTACAAACTGCAACCAAATAAATTTTACACTCACAAATTTCACAATCCAAAGCTAAAATCTCGATTTTGTTCCCCATGGGATATATCATGGTTTCAGTAGCAGAACTTTTCGGATTTTATTCTTTCTATATGAAATGACCCAGGAGCATTGGGTCTCGAGTTGCACAAGAACACGAGCTTGAACAGGAGATTGGCCAAAGTAAAACAGATACTATAACCATTGTGTTTATCATGGTTCGTTGGTTCAGTAAAGGATGTAAGCAGTAAAGATAAGCTAGAAGATAAAATCATAAAAAACAAGGTAGACTTCAAAGTCATAACGCACAGAGATGATGGAGTATTGCAAAAATTGGGGAATAAGTGATGAGGGGAGCATGTATGGTAGCCTCAACCACTCAAATTCAGCATGGTTTCATGCGTGGACCTTCATTGCAGGATTCACAGCAGCTGGAGAAACCGCATCTCCTCCCATGGAGCGAAGCCAGGGCCACAACCAGACCCGAATAAGCATCATCTTTTTTATACCACAAAAGAAAAAGAGATTGAAAGAGAGAGAGAGGGAGGTGGGGAGAAGACGGTTTAGAGTGCAGCAGTAAAAGGGAGGCTGTCTGCATGGGGGTTTAAGACGATGAAGCTGAGGAAGGAAACCACAAGAGGATTACAAGCGAGGGGCTCTGTCTTTCAGTTAAACTTTTCTCTCTCTCAGAAACCGTTATATAGACTTGCTGACCCTCTCTCCCTCAGCAAGAGCTTCCTGCCTCTGTCTACCATGCAGAACCCCTCACCCACTTTGAGCCAAATCACACCTCTCACCCGGACTGTGGCAGTTCATGAATTATTCCACAGAGAGGTATTCTTGCCCAGACTCACTTCCTTGCCTCCTACCTACAGCTGGGGGCCACAGTTTTCTATACTCTGAGTTTAAAACTGGCAACTTTTAGGTTGGCTGTCACCAAGTCGCTGAGTAGGCACTCCTGAGGTTTGCCTGTCTGACAACCTGGGACGTTGCAGCTGCTTCTGGCACTTTGATAAATGGCAAATGAAATAAGAGTGGAAATAGAAGAGGAAAGCTCCCTCACTGCTGTCCTAAACCTGCCGAGCACTGTGTTATTTCTCCTGTTCTGAAACTTCCTGTTGACCTTGGTCATGTGACAGGGATGGTTGCGGCCAGTCGGGATTGGCTGTTCCGGCCTCGTCTGGTCAGGTCTGGTTTCTGTCCTCACGAGCTGTGTTTGGCCCTGCTCTGCTTGCCTACCCACAGAGGTTGGTGTTAACAATGGGTGAATGTTACGGCTAGTGTTTTCGTGTCAACGCAAGATAATTGCACCCTGTCCAGTGGTCATCCTCGTAGCAGAGCTATATGCAGTCTGTGTATTGACTTTAGTTTTTGGACCCTTTTTGGAAACTTATCTGACATATTTTCACTGGCGAGTGATGGGCCTTTTTCTTGTTGTGACAGTTAGGTTCACATTGAGGTGACGGAAGTGGTTTTGAACTGCTTTGTCTGTATCTCCTTGCTTTGAAAAGTTTAAAAGCACAATAACACAAGCACTGTCTTTTCACAGTGTTTTGTGTCTTCTAACAGTTTACAGTAAGGTCCTGACCACCTACATTGTACAGTAGAAGCTACAGAAGTCTTTCCAGCTGTTCTGATTTTGCTGAAGCCTTTGAAATGCAGCATTTGGCATATAAAATAAATGTAATTAACATCACACTTTCCTTTTCCTTCTACATTTATTTGTGTATTATTTGCTGTTTCTTTATTGTATATCAAAGGGGGAGTTATTTCAGCAGTGTGGCTACATTTCAGAATGAATATATATCTGTCCCCTCTGTTGGTGTAACATCACATTTCTACTCATCCCCACAAATCTGGAAGTTGGGAAAAAGAGAAGAGAAGGAACATCTGCAAAGAGCCTCCATAATTATATCTGAAGATGTGGATAAAGAGAAGGGGGGCTATAAGGGAATAAAATAAGAGGGGTGAACAGAGACGGGGGGGGGCAGAGACAAAAAAAATCTTCTGACTGTGAAATGACTGCCAGATTCCTATTTGTGCGTCTTGAAAGGCCTGTGTCTCTGCCGCTGCATATGGGATGTGGGATGAGAGCTCTGGCAAATCAAAGGCGCACTGGATAAAGATCTCTGGAAGCCCGTGCTAGTAAACAGGCCCATAAAAGCGGCTTGAGGGGTGGAGCGTCAAAGAAAAACTTGAACATCTGCCCACCTCCAATAAAGCCAGAGCTTCTGCAGGCATAGGTTCCAGCTCTGCGCATGGCTGGGCCCGCGGGGCTGATGGTGGTTTGGAGCGTCATCGTTGTATCTTATCCTCTGATTAAGGGCTATCTGTCATGCAGGGTACTACTGTACCTCTGATGGATTTTCCAACTCATCCTCTGTTCCTTTGCTCTCTTTTTTCATCATTTTGTTCACCACCCTGCAAGTAAACTCTTCTCCAACTGTCAACATTGCATTTCAATCTGTATTATGCACATCTTGAAGGCTTAATTTCCTCACCCATCCTGCCATTTTCTGTTATTATGAACCACCGGTTGTCTTCAATCTAATCCACTTAATTCTTTTTCCAGCAAATAAGGCCTATTCCTGCAGTAGCACTTGTAGCATTAGCGCTAAAGATCCAAAGACCTGAGTCAGCAAAGCTGCTCTGGCTCTGCAGCTGCTTCATTTTTGCACTTTATTGCTGCCAACTGTTATTGCACACTGTTCTTTTTTTGTTTGCTCCACCAAGGATGTAAGTGTTTGTGACACTGTGACTGTGGGGGTTGAAGGGGGTGAAGGTGTTGAGGCCAAGATATTTCATTTGCAACTCCAATGTAGGCACCCCTCCTGCAGTGTGCCAAATAAGGAGAAAAAAAATGAAACAGAAAAACATGCTTCATGCTGTGGAGTCTTTGTGTGAGCTGAATATTTCACACCACAGCCTTCTCCCCATATTTTCTTGTCTTGTCTATCACCAACTGAATGTATTTATGGTTGTGTCAGTATTTGAAATTGTGGAGCTATTAAAAATTTAACACAGTGGAAACAACACTGTGTTGTCTTTGTGTGGTCAAACCATTCCACACTTTTTCAAAAGTTTTAGAAAATTCAAGGTTTAAAATTTACATCACAAATGACGCAAAATCTGCCAAATATTTCAAATAGCCAGACTTTGTCCCTCTTAATCTTTCCCTGTGTCTGATGCAAAAGTATCTCCCAACAAAGAGCACTCTGTGTGAAGGCAGACAGAGCAGTGCCCTCCAGTGGTGCAGCAGTTTAAAAAGGGCCTTCAGAGCAGAACAGTCTTACATGCATTCCTCTTCGGACGCAGTTAAGGGCTCCTGGCTGACAAAGACACACACAGCAGCTTTGAAAAAAAAAAACTGTTTCCACCACAGTCTGAGGAATGTTTATCAGTGGTAAGCACACTGCCCTGGAAGCATATGGTGTGGTTTCCCTGCTTTGGGTGCACGAGAGGTGAACTTCAGGAAAAGTCGTATGATCATAGGAGACCTAACGGATGGTTAAACATGTGAGTTTTGGTAATACACTCTGCCTCGTGCTTTCCACCTATTCGGTCATAGACAAAGTGCAGCATTAACTCTGATCCTTCACTTTTCACACCTTTATCTTAAATGGATTTACAGAGAGAGAGAGAGATGCATTTACCTGTATATGCACTATACTTTTATAAAGGTGTTCAGTGAATGCAACAACCAAGTTTAACACTACACTAGTGTAGTGTTAAACACAATGAGTAGACACAATGAGTCACCACAACCAACCAGCTCTTTGATGTAAATACTAAATTATGTTACACAGTTTGAGGGAGGAAGTATGATGGGATACTAACTGACACATTGTCTGCAGTGTCACACCTGCTTTGGCACACTTATGTCTAACACATCTACTTTTTATTGTCACACAAAAGATGCTGACACTGGTGGAAGAAGAAAAATTATTTCATTTACTCAAGTACTGTACTTCCAGTAAATAAAATATATTTTTAAAAACCCTAATTTCATTATACTTCTACCTCACTGCATTTCAGAGCGAGGTATTACTTTCGGCTGTGCTGGATGCAGTTCAGATTGAGATTTGTCTTTCAAGGCATGTAGTTATGGATTAAACTGGTGTTTTTGTTATGGGCGCTGTCAATAAAAAGTGCAGATGGGGACTATTTATGTCAATAAACGACTCAGTGTCCCCTGCAGAAGAGATGGGGAAAGGGAGATCTTGGGCATCAATGCTTAGACTGCTGCCCCAGGGACCTGGACCTGGATATGCAGCAGAAGATGGATGGATGGATGGATGGATGCTAATGTGATTATGATACATTACAGCAATCTGTCATGAAAGTTTTAAAGGATGCATGAAATCATTCCTGTGTTTATACACCACTACTGTATTTAATCATTAGTAATTATTAAACTGTGGCTCTCTTCCACAGTGTGTCTTTTGTCGTATCTCCCTCCACTCACCTCCAACTGGTCGCAGCAGATGGCTGCCCCTCCCTAAGCCTCGTTCTGCAAGAGGTTTCTTCCTGCTAAAAGTGAGTTTTTTCTTCCCACAGTCACCAAGTGCATCCTCATAGTGAGTCATGTGATGCTTCGGCTTTCTTTCTTATATTGTGGGGTTTTACCTTACAACGTAAAGCGCCTTGAAGCGACTGTTGTCGTGAATTGGCGCTATATAAATCAAATTGAATTGAATTGAATTCCTGTTGCTGTGTAGCTTAGCTGCTTAGCCTCCTAGCAAATTGGTAAATGTGGAAATATCTAGTCAGTGTGCAAAATACACTAAGCCAAAGCCAACTAATTCTGTGTTAGGATTATGAGGTGGGGGCTTTCACCAAAAAGTTTGAACCCCCCGGGATTAAACTATCCAAAAGTATGCTAAGCAGCTACAAAGCATGCCGCCTCAAAAAGCTACAACATTCAGTATCAGTATTTTAACTCTAAAATATTTGAACTACAGGATTTTTGCATGTTTCAGGGTTTTTATAAGCTGTGAAATTGCTGCTTTTGCTTTTTCCATGTCTGTGCAGCAGGACATAGAGTACAGTCTGCATTTCAGCCAGCAGCATCATATAGTGGTACAGATGTTATTGCCTTTGCATTTACAGGCTGTCACTCTCTAACACTACATGCAAGTCACCTTTTACTGATGCAATTAGCCAGGATTTGGAAAAACATAAATTACCTGTGAATGTCATTTAAAAAAGTCTCCAAACTTTATAAACTCATCATATACACACACAGCCACCCTGTCTCTGTCAACAAGACTTCGACTGCCCTACACTTTAATGACCCTCTCCCCAGTAGGCCTCGTTAACTTCTCCTCAAAACAAATTAGGAGGTGTTACACATGTCAGAGGTCACCCCGCTTCTCCTGTGGCAGTAGTGCAGTTTTTTCCTAAATTCACAACACATGTTCACATCACCTGTAACCCTAAAAAAGTGTTAACTCAAAGTTCACAACGTCATTTAAATCCCTGGTTACTGCTGCAGTTCCATATAGCTGAGTCACTGACAAACAGAGACAGTTTAATAAAAAATGAACAAACGGGAGCTTCAGCCATGCGCTGACGTTTTGCTGGCTGATACAGCTGCTTGTGACAAACCACTATTTTTCTTCGGTTTTCTTAGAAAGAATCTCTGTATGGCCAGATATTGAATAAAGTTCATTCTGTCTTCTGCAAGCATGAAGTAGAGGGTTAGCATGAGATTGTCATGAAAGCCACAGGTTCTTAATGTTGGTCATATACCTCATGCAGCTAGTTGATATATTATATATATTGCAATATACTTTTAGATCAGGAAAAAAAATTTTTGCTGTTAGCTATGTGATGTTGAATGAGTAGCCGATGCGTAAGAGTTTCATCAAAAGCTGGATTGTATAAAATGATGACTACTATAGCCTTCAGGATTTCAATACCACTTAAAAGCCACTGAAAAATGCTTCTTTAGAATCTGCTGGTTCCAGTCTTTTCCAATATGAATCAAATCAAGCAAACAGCAGTAGCTTTAGAGCAAAGATTGTTAGTGAAATCAGAGCCCCTTGAATAGGATTCACGTAACACCCTTTGGAACAAATACACTTGTTTATTTCAGTATGTGCCCCGTGATTTCTCGAGTATAAGTGTAAATTACATGTCGGCGCCATTAAATATTAAACCGAGTACAGCATTAATAATTGATGGCATCCCTTCCTTCTTATGCAACAGTGGCTGAAGATCTAGTTTAGAAAGGCCTCTTTGCATTAGGCCCTCCTTGAGGTTAGAGACTGTGGCCACTGTACCCACCCATTTCTTTTTAGCAGGCTGATGGATGATTGCAGGAAGTTCGTAAAGGAAGATCTCCCCCACCAGAACGGCAGCATCTTGGGCAGGGATTGACTGCCTGCTGAGTGGATATAAGTGCTTCTTCAACCACAACTAAGTACGTTCTGTGGACCTGAGGACGTTTAAGCTGTGGGCACAATGGGTATAATGATTGGCTTGACAAAATAGTGTGTGTGCATGTGTGTTTTCGTCTCTGAGTGTGTGCGTGGACAAAGTGGTACAAAGTGGGTTACCAACATGGCTCTGAAAGCCTGTAAAGTCATTCCCTCTGCCGCCAAAAGTGGTGTGTTTGGGGTGGCTCTGGCATCTCGAAATGCTACCGCCTCAAAAGTTTATTAGATAAATGGACAGCTTTAATTATTGCGAAGATTAAAGCTGGAAAAACACTGTCGGAATTTAATCGTAGACACGACCTTCTTGATATCAATCCAAATAAGTAACGCTCAGTAAACAGACAGTAAAGAAAGTGTTTATTTGAAAACTGCAAACTGCTTTAAACTGTCCAATACTACACATTATTACAGTAGAGTGTATTTTTATTGCAGGGAGCTGTAAAAGTCTCTCCCTATACACTTCAGCAGTCTCTCTCCAACATGCTTAGCTCCTTCTGGCACTAATCAATACAGCTTAATATTAACCTCTAATCAGGCTCGTCACATTGAGACTGATGGTGACTGATAGACCTCCAATGTCCGCCTGGCGCTCCTGCTGACACTAATGCACTGACTGTCTATAAACGACTGTTTATTACTCAATAAGGACATTTGGAAATAGCTTGATCAATAATGGATGGCGCTTCCTTAACTCTGCCTGCATGCATGGAAGAGCCTGATAAATAACATGTAAACAACAAGGCATCTTGTGTTTTACGACAGCGAGAGTGAGCGATGTCCTTCGGAAGAGGTATCCCAGAAAAGAACAGCTGGTCTGCACGGTTAATCGAGTGAGCATCAGTAGCTTTCGGTGATATTTATCTTAAAGATTCCCAAATCCACATTTTACGAGAACACATGGTCAAATGATTTTATCACGTGACTCAGTTTGTTTCCAACTCTTGCCACATGGCTGCAACTTTAATGTCACCACTCTGATTTGGATCATTTCTACTCACAGACAGGCAGTTGTTTTCAATGAAAATGCTCAGACAAGTTCAGTGTATGCTAAAGGCCCAGCACCAAACAACACAGAAGTTAGTGGAGTTCTCTCAGGTGTTAACAAAGACAAAAACAGAGCTTTCAGTCTCTTATTATCATCATTATTATAGATACAACCAGATAGTTCTGGAACTCCACCAATAAAAAGACAAAAGCAAGTCTGATTTAAATTTGCCTCTTTTTTTTAGTTTAGTCTCCTTGTGAAGAATTGCACTACATTTTTGACCACTTGCAGGTGTAATATGTCCTATGGGCCAGATTTACTAAACAAACATGGTTAGTTTTAAGGGTGATTTCCAAAAGTTGCACTGTTTTCTAAACACAGTCAGTTCATTTCAATATCAAGTGCAAATATTGTTGCAATTAGCAGTAAATTGCATGTTGCAAATGTTAGTAAATCAGTTTGCACGCTTGATTTAAATATTCTCCTCCCTATATTTTGCACCTTGAGAAAGGAACTTCCAGAAATACATATGCAACAAGGTCAGTCGCAAAAATCTCTGAGTTCCCACCTCTTACACGCAATCTTGTCACAGTACTTTTTTTTTTTTTTTTAAACACCAAAACCCAGTTTGCGCTAGTGCAACATGTTAGTAAATCTGGCCCAGGTCTCTCCTGTTATACCAAATCTGTGACTCTTCAGCTCAAATTTTACTTTGGGGAGAGAACGCAAATAGGTTACAAAGTTGGAAAAACAAGGCAAGAAGAGCCAAATATTGTAAGTTGGGCAGATGGTGAGTGATAAATGTGTTGGTGCTACAAAAAAACTTCTGTTTTCAATGCAATGTGAGCGGTTCAGTTTGTTTACACCACAGATAGTGTAATACATCGACATACCCACTCTGTATTTTGAAGCCTCAGCGCTAGTGTTTTGGCCCCTGCCGTGTTCATTTTTTTGGAGCCAGAAGTTATGATATTTGGAAGAGAAAGCTGTCTCCATAAACTGTATGTGTGCAGCACATAGACACACATATCAGCTAATTAGTGCAGAGCAACAGTCTAATAAAATAAGAGAATTTCACTCACGAAAAATGAAGCACACAGTGAGTGTTAATATTTGTCGGATAATCCAGGAAAATCCTCCACAAAATGGAGTGGTTCAATTAGTGATTCCAACTAGTAGAGGTGAGGCCTAGCAGACACATATAGCCAGACATCCGTCAATCAAAGCGGCCACGCCCCTAACTCCAGTATCCAGGTGGATTTGTTATTAAAGATTTATCCTCCTTAGAGTTGTTATGAAGGGCGAAACTGTTATTTTGCACCAGGCTGTAAATATGCTTTTTAATCCTGTAAATCCCCATTAGAGGAAGTGCAGTTTTAGGCACTTCCACGTTGGCCTCATTTTTCAGTTCTGGAAATTTCCCCTTGATTCACACCAACTATCCTCCCTCAGTGTCTGATAATGACAGTTCTACCCTGGGGTGTGAATAAACTCTATTAATTCAAATTAAAAAAACAACAACAAGCAAAGTCCTTTTCGCATTCATTATGTGCCTCCTTCAGGCTTGGACACTGCAGACTCTTCAACTGAAAGCTACTGTTTGATCACTGACTCATCGCCAGAAAGCCATCGCAGGGTGACACAGAAAGTCATTTTTTCTCTGTGCACAAGTTTGAGGTGCAGTTATTCACAGGCTGAGAACAGAAGGGTAGTGTAATTTATAAGCAGCATATGCAGTGCTGTGAAAAGGTATTTCCCCCCTTCCAATTTCTTAGTTTTTTGCATATTTGTCACACTTACATGTTTCAGATCATCAAACAAATTTTAATATTAAACAAAGATGACCAGAGTAAATACAAAATGCAGCTTTTAAATGATGATTTCATTTAAGGGAAAAAAGTTATCCAAACCTACCTGGCCCTGTGTGATAAATTAATTGTCCCCTCTTGTTGAATCATTAATTAACTGATTAACCACATTTTTTGGAAAGCTGAGTTTAATTTCACCAGCCACACCCAGGCCTGATTACTGCCAGACCTGCTGAATCAAGAAATCACTTAAATAGAACCTGTCTGACAAAGTGAAGCAGGCTAAAAGATCTCAAAAAGCAACACATGATGCCATGATCAAAAGGAACAACTGAGAAACAAAGTCACTGACATCTATCAGTCTGGAAAAGGTTACAAAGATATTTCTAAGGCTTTGGTACTCCAGTGAACCACGGTGAGAGCCATTATCCACAAATGGAGAAAACTTGAAACAGTGCTGAACCTTCCCAAGACTGGCCGGCCTACCAAAATTACTCCAAGAGCGCATCGACGACTCATCCAACAGGTCACAAAAGAACCCAGAACAACATCTAAAGAACTGCATCTGACATAAAACTAACACAGCATTTCATAAAAAAGATCATACCAGCAGTCAAACATGGTGGTGGTAGTGTGATGGTCTGGAGCTGCTTTGCTGCTTCAGGACGACTTGCTGTAATTGATGGAATCATGAATTCTGCTCTCTACTATAAAATCCTGAAGGAAAATGTCCGGCCATCAGTTCATGTCCTGAAGCTCAACATCACTTGGGTTATACAGCAGGACAATGATCCGAAAAACACCAGCAAGTCCACCTCTGAATGGCTAAAGAAAAACAGTTTAAGGTTTTGGAGTGGCCTAGTCAAAGTCCAGCCTCAAATCTGATTGAGATGCTTTGGCATGACCTTAAACATGCTGTTCATGCTCAAAAAAACCTGCATTTTATATTTACTCTGGGTATCTTTGTCTGATATTAAAAAGTGTGACAAATGTGCAAAAAACAAGAAAATCAAGAAGGGGGCAAACAAACACTTTTTCACAGCACTGTAGATTGGTTGATTATATGTTTAAAAGATAGAGAACCAAGTGTAAAATGCAGTCAAAATGTAACATAGTAGAAGAAAAATGCTTAAGCAAATCTGTTTTACTGCTGAGTCGCTCTCTGCAGCAAAGAATAAGAGACTGCATCTGATTGCATCTTGTTTCACTGTTTAAAAAAAATCACTTGGGTCATTTAAACATGACTAGCAGTGTCTGAGGAAGTTATAATTTTACTGTGTGGACTGAGGTGGCCTTCCCTCTCAATAGAAGGCCATTTCACATGGTCAGAACACTTTGATTCTGGTCAGTGAATGGTCCTTTTCAGCTGACACCCTCGCTTTCAAACAGCAAGGGCGACAGACATATAAAAGCAGCTCTTCAGGCCTTAGAAAATATTTTGGGAAACCAAAATAGCCTGGCACTTATGAGAGTGAGAGAATGCAACTGGAGGGGCGACCAGCAGTATATCTGCCTGTTGAAATCTCATTGGAAGGAAAAAATGTTTATTTTTTTCCTCTTGGCCACAACTTACAAACCCAAGGAATCTGCTGTCCCCCTTGCTCCACCATCTGATGGTTTCACTGTTAGTGTTTGCCTCCAGAGTCGTTGGGGTTGGTGGGGGGGCTGACTGACTCTAAAAGTGGCTGAGGTTTCTTTGGGTCCTGTTTGGGCATAGCGAGAACATCCTGAGCCCGGCCTAACACCAGAAGAAACCCAGTTAGAAAGAGAGGAGACGCCCCATCGTCTGCCCGTCTCTGACAAAATATTTGTTCCGCATGGAAGGGAGCTGGGTGTGTGTGTGGGCACTACCCTGGCTGTCTTGCCACCCTTTGCCACCACACACATTCACTCATCTCACCTTTGGATGAGTGTATGTCCATCTCTGTCCACACACACACAGCAACACCACAGTCAGACCACCCAAGCAAGAGGGGAACCACGAGAAGGCCACTTTATGCTCCCAGACAGCCCAGTCCGACCACAGTGGCGCCCCTCTAACACCCGTGCAGCCGCTATTACCCACAAAGCTTGTGTGTGTGTGTGTGTGTGTGTGTGCACATCCATGTGCCTCTAGGTCTGTTGGTCCATCCGCCCTCATTGACAAATGTGTGTGGACAAAGCAGTGAATCTTCTTTTTATATTCTTCCAGCCACAGGCTCCAGCACATTTAACTGGGTTCATTTACTTTAATGACTCCAGTGCAACATCAGACGTTTCACATTTGCTACCTGGCAAACTCCTACGTGTTAGCATGGAGTCCAGCACCAGTCATTACTCTTCTGCTTCCTCTAGCACAGCCATTATCCTTGCTAATATTTATCGGTCTGGTTTGTGTTGATAGAAGCAGAATAGGAGGTTAGATTGGTCAAAGTGCTGACATTTATCCTGTGTGTTTGTGGCTGCGATGGTTTGGTGGGGGTTTGTCATGTGACCGACTCGGCTTTGTTCTATCTCTCTCTGTAGACCATCACCAGACCATGATGGAAATTGCCAAGGACAAATTAGCCACATATGTTGAATAATGGTTACAACAATTGATTGGGCACAGCTTGCCTTAGAGGAGTTTCTGTGTGTGTGCGTGTGTTTGTGATTGAGCATGTGCGGCTGTGGATTTCTGAATGGTTGTGAATTAAGCTTGCGTGTATGCAGAATGATGTGTCATTCATTACACGTTGCAGCTTGCCAGCTGGTACAGTATATGCACAATGCAATATATTTGTTTGTGTTCATCTTGGTATCGATTGCTTGTCGGTGATAAACGATCCGCCGATTACATTTTCTCTGATTACTGTGACATTCCTGATGAGGGAGGAGGAGACGAGAGGGAATTGCACCAACAAATCTGGGAAAGCATGAGTCATTTTCTGTGATGCTTTTCCAACTAAGCCTCCCACAGTGTCACGCACGCCGTGGCAGCTGTTCTACTTTTGATTGATGACTTCTCCTATTGTCGGACCTCATGCCTATGATCTTTTAATAAAGTTTGTTTTTACACGAGGAGAGCTGGTTGGACTCGCTGCATTTCAGAAATGCTGCTTCATCTCAAGTGTTTAGCTTCTGTGTGTCTGTGTGAGGTGTGATACATTCATATTTTAACTTTTGATGGTGTTGCGATGGTGTCTTGAGCTTATTGTTTCCCCTATGTGGGGCATACAGTAACATACTGATCCTTTGATCCTTTAAAATAAAGGGAAAGTGATCCAGTTTAAAATTTAAAATGAAACTAGATGTTTTCTTTATATATATATATATATATATATATATATATATGTAGGGAGAGAGAGAGAGAGAGAGAGAGAGAGAGAGAGAGCTGGAGAAGATGTGGAGGGTGAAGGTAACAGTGGTCCCCGTGGTAATCGGAGCACTCGGGGCAGCAACCCCCAAACTGGGCGAGTGGCTTCAGCAGATCCCAGGAACGACATCCGAGATCTCTGTCCAGAAGAGCGCAGTCCTAGGAACAACAAAGATACTGCGTAGGACCCTCAAGCTCCCAGGCCTCTGGTAGAGGCAAATATGAAGGGTAAAGACTGCCCGTGAGGGCGAGTGGGGAATTGTATATATATATATATATATGTGTGTGTGTGTGTGTGTGTGTGTGTGTGTGTGTGTATGCATGACTGCGTGCAAAAACCAGGCTAAAGTCCAAAATGTTCATTTTACTGTTTTATGTTTCCAAAAATTTCAAAACTTCTAAATTAACATGCAAAAAACAACAGCACTTATCTATCTTTGTTTATTTTCTATGAATTTTTAACTTGAAGATCTCAAACTGTCCCTTCTTTGAGTTATTGTGGTTTAGTAAAAATGTAAATACTCACTTGTAGCACATTTGGATTAAAATTTCTGATAAAAAAAAATCCACTAGGTTTATAAGAAACTGTCCATCAATCATAATCCACAGAGTGGATTATCACCACAAGCCACAGAACAAAGAGTCACCAGTACGACTAATGGGGCAAATTTCACTGGTTGAACTGGCCAGGTTGCACTTAGTGGGGGCTTTCCGCCTCATAGCCGAGAGGTTTGCTAGATGATGATTTGGGACAAAATCCGCTGTTTATTTGTAGTTTGTGCATCAGAAACTGTTCAATAAACTACATTTTTCAGACATAGTTTTGGGAGATATTTGCAGACAGTGAAGTCTTTTTGAAATTTTGAAAACATCGAAAAGTCCAGTTGTTCTTGATTGTGTCATTGCTTGTCTGTTTTTGTGCACAGCTGTGATTCTCAGTCTTTTCCTATCCTCCTTCATATATGTATGGAAGTTGCAAAAACTGCAGTTCCTCTAGTGGCCACTTGAGACTGGCTCCTAAAGCGAGTCATCTCCATAGACTCCCATATGAAAATATCCAGTTTTACAGCAGAAATAAACATGTTTACAGCCTGGTATAAAAAAGAGTTACAGCCTTAATGAATAGTTTCAGGCTTCAGTTAGGGAGTTAGGCGTTCCAGCACATGCAGCTGGGGCTGATCAGTTTCTGCTAAGCCACCCCTCAACTAACTGGAGTTTGTGAACTGGACCTCTCCACTATGTTTGTGCTGTTGGAGCATTTTTAATGGAATTATCTGACTAATTGTATGACTTGCTGTGTGGTATGGACCTTCCAAAAGTTTGTGCAAAGCTAGCAGGCAATAGCTGATAACTTAGCACCCCATCTTTTCATCCAATATGACAGCTACTGAAGCCAAAAACTAACACAGCGGTGGCCAAAACACTAATGGTGAGTCTTCAAAATGGATGCTACATCCATTTTTTATACCGTTTATGGTTAAAGCCAAATAAATAGCTTAATTTCAGCTAACAGATGTTACATTTTAAGAGTAAAACATTTTGGCCTTAATTTTTTCCCATTTTCCATGTTCAGAATAGGTGAAAATTACATATAAAGGGAAGGATGTTAATTAAATCCTAACCTTAACCTTGGATGTTAAGAGGTTAAACATGGCCAAAGTTTCAAATAATGAGGTCAGTGTATGAACAAGCTTCAGACTGTTTATGAAAGTTTTTCTACTCTTGGATATGTATGATGTCATAGTGAGAGGATATCCTTAATATGGTCATCTCAGGCACACCGATCTGTCAACCCCACCCACCTGCTGTTCAAACCAAGGCCCTGTATCAGATAAATAAGGATCATCTTGAACTGTGACTCATGCAAAGCTACTCTACTTGAGCCCAAGAATAAAAACATGGTGCTAGAAATGAGCATAAAAGTTCCCCTTTAAGACTAGTTTCTGAATATTTGCTTGCATATCCATGCTGTTGAGCTGAAATAATTAAAAACAATTTGCTGCTTCCTTATCTCTTCAGCCCATCTCTATTATGTAATGCACAGTAACTTATGTTTAGAATCTTTTTTTTTTTTTTTAATCAGACCAAAGTGACGTTTCAGGCACTGTGTTTAAAGCTCTGGAAAAGCTGAGACTGAAGGAACAAAAAATAGATGGTAAAAACAGTCTTAGAAACACTGTCGCCATCACACCCGACACACCAGGAGGAGGATGATGAAACCACCGGTATGAGCTGTCCATGACAGAGCCTCCTATTTATTTTATTTTCCTGCTGTCTGATTGGCCGGCAGAGGTGTGCGGCCAGTGAGCAGCAAACTTCCCCTCCAGAGCCTGATGACAGATCTAAAGGATAGTTCCTATCCCCCTTGTTACAAATAACTTCCTTTGACATGCTTGGGCACGCTGACAATGTTTTGAGTGAAAACAGCTTTCAAGCTTGGATGGGATACAAGCTTTCAACCCCTAGGGTGGGCTACTTCTTCAACTGCTGCTTTATCCCTCTGAAGAGAGAAAGCAAGAAGCACCATAGAGAGAGAGAGAAATAGAGACAGCCAGACCCCAAGCAAAGCTGGGATTATGGACTGCACAAGACACTGAAGCAACATGAATTAAAGCAGTCTGAAGTGTAAGAGTTTTGGCTTTACACCGTGACGGAGGCCTGTTTTTTCTCTCTCACTCTGTGTCAGTGCTTTAAATACATGCAGGAGGCGGGAGAGTGCGAGCTGGAGCAGAGGTGTGTCATTGTTGACACAGACAGGGAAGAATGCCTGGACAGTTTTCCTCTGTTGCTGTGACTGGATCCACTTCTGTGGTCTGGACTGTGTGTTTAGGAGCCGTTTCAGGTCGTTTCATGTGATCTGTGTCGTGGGCCCAGACTGGCTTTGTGTCTGCTCTCTGTCCTCCAGGTCTAAAATCATTCTGCAGAACATGTCTTACTGCTTTATTTAAGCCACAAATCATTTGTTTGGAGTCAGTATAGGCATGGAAGTTTTTATGGTACCTTATTTTTTAACTCTTTTACCAAATAACTGTTATTAAAACCCTCCCCTAAACAGCAATTTTTCATTCATACCTTACTGACTGTAACTGTGTAAGTTAAAAAAAATTTAAAATGTGGATTTTTCCAAAACCCAAAGCATTATAAATGGAGCTGTGGCCATCATTAACTAACTTCATTAATTTGTGGGGTTATTTTCAAATCAAGTGGCAACCTCAGGAGGCTAAAAGACTGAAACTGCAGTTCCTCTTATGGCCCCTTGAGGCTGGCTCCAAAAGTAATACAATCCCCATTGATTCCCATGTTAAAATGTACAACTTAACAGCATTAAAAAGCATCTTTACAGGCCTGGGAAAAAAAACATTTTGGTCTCTATACAGCAGACCATATGAACTGGATGGGCAACCAACTTTAACGGGGTAGGGCATTCAGCTAAAATCACTTTGCTACTCCATTATAAAAAGGAGAGATGTTTTCTCTAGCTGCAGAAGTGGATCAATGAACTCACCACACACTAGAACAGCTGACTGTGAGCGCACAATATCCTCAACACATTTCCATTTGTTTTGCAATTTTCGGGTAGGGTCATGCTTTAAAACTAGCTGCACAAGCTGATGAATGACCTCTTTTTAGTTTCAAAGATACATAAGGGGTACTTCACAAAGTCTGACCTGCATAGGCTCATTCCGTTTAGTGTCCTCCTCAGTCATGCTGAGCTGTGTGAGACTGAGTTGTAACCAAAGCTGTCTGGCAGACAATAATTAAAGTCTGTAAATTGCTGGTGCATTTTGGAGCTTTGGAACAACAAATAATATGTTGTGTAGTAAAAACCGGTCACAAAGTTTGTACTTCAGCTTTGGTGAGTTAATATTAGTATTATATTAGTCTGTTACCTTGCATTACTTAGGTATCTGAGTGCTGCACCAGTACAGTTTACAGATATAGTTTGCTACCTAAGTCTGCTAGCTTTAGCTGATAACATCTCATCCGACTGATTGCTGGCTCCAAAAAAAAAAAACCCAATTTGCTAACTTTGAGTCTAAAACAAAAAAGCAGCGTCACAGTGGCTGTGTCTATCTTACAAACTCAATTCCAAAAACGTTGAGGCATAAACTCATATTTTATTCACAATAGAACATGGAAAACATATGGAATGTTTAAGCTGAGACATTTTACTGTTTCATGAAAAATATTAGCTCATTTTGAATTTGACGGTAACAGCATGTCTCAGAAAAGTTGGGACACGGTCAACAAAAGGCTGGAAAAGTAAGTGGTACTAAACAGAAACAGCTGAAGGAACATCTTGCAACTAATTAGGTTAATTGGCAACAGGTCAGTAAGATTTCACACAACTTTTTTGAAACTGGGGTTGTACATGTACACTCCATGGGTAAATACACTAAAATAAACACAATTTAGAAGTGTGTTCTGGATGCTGTTGAAGTACTAACATTAGGCATTCTGTCCTGCTGCTCTTTGATTTTGAACAAGTTTGCACTCTAGAAACCCCAGTCTATGTTATCCCACTTATACCTTTACCTATACCTGAGATGGACTGGCGATCTGTCCAATGTGTGTGCTGCCTTTCGCTCTATGACAGCTGGGATAGGCTCCATTCCCCCTGCAACCCTGAATTGGATAAGCAGAGAAGGAAAAATGGATGGAAACTATTCAGATGTAACAAAATAAAGTATTCAAATTACATGTTATTCTTAACTTGTCTGACCCACTTCTGTTCAATAACTTATGTTTCCTCACTGCAGGGGAAAGAGTTTTAATGGAGTGATCATGAAACAAATGGAAGGCTGGTAAGAAAACAAAAGCTGGAGTATCAACCTCAACAAGGAAATTGCCAGAAGATCACAATGAATATGTCTAACCAAAAAAAGGAAATACTTGATCTTGGAATTGGAATTGATTGAAAACTGAGCTGCAGAATTCTTTAGAAATCACTGCTTTAGGATTTTGACCATGATATTACATATAAAAGCTTCAAGTTTATATTCAACAGTTCTCTTACAAGATTCAAACAAGTCAGCTGTAAATAATAATTCAGACAACCCTTTCATTTTCAGCTCATGGTTGATGGTCCTGGGCTAGAAATGAGAAGTCTGCTTTTGTCTATTTATGACGTGAAATCAAAAACCCATTGCTGTATGAATATTATGTAAATCTGCCATCATTCTCATGATAAGCTACATGTATTAATTTGTTGACAGATATATCATGAGTGACTAAAGGAAGCTGGGCTTAGTTAACAGTCAGTTGTGGCCTCAGTCGGCTTTTTGTCCCCGTCTCCCTCACCCTTTTTCCTTCTCTTTTTATCAGCTGTCCCATGGGACAAGTCTTCCTGATCAGGCCCACTGGAACACTGGTATGGTTCCCTCAATTGCCTAATCAGAGGAGATGGTGAAATCAATGAGGTGGATAGATCCTAACAGGAATCTGAAATGAACACCAGTCCTTAGGATCAATGTGTGTATTAGTCTGTGTGTATTTGCATGTAAGTGTGAAAGGCTGAAGCGGTTCGACCTTCGGCAGGTCATAAACACTCACTGTGGGTGTTATATTGGATCACTTTTGGGAAATGATGGAGGGGGTTGTTAATTATAGGTCAAAGGTCTGCAGGAGGATTCCACCACCGCAAGCCACTTCACTACAATCAGAGGATCATCCTGTGATAATCTATCAGTTGTGATCCTACAGGATCAATCAAAGTCACCATGAGGGATGTGTTAAATGATGTGAAGGCAGATTGATTTAGTCTGTGGCAGTTGTAATGGAAACCAAAGGCAACAGCAAAGAAGGATGAATCCCGACCATCTGACAGATAAGATAAATAAATAACTGAAACAGAACCACATGGATGAGAGGTAAAGAGAAGAGACACACAGGAATGGCTTGTCACTATCCCTTCACCATCTGTTCCCCATCACCTCTGTCATGACTCCACTGATGTCACTCTAAGAGGAGATGGTACCAATTAGAAACCAGATTAAAGGCATCACCTGAACAGGGAGCTGTGGGCTCTGTCCCATGCCTCTGTATCAGTAATCTTCTGCAAAGTCAGTGGGTCACAACCTTATAAAGTTATTACCTTTGCCAACAAGCTCTAGCATGTATATGTTTATGGCTGAAGGCACTTCACAGTGGAAGTGTTCATCACATTGTCTTAAAAATGGGTGCAGAACAAAGACAGATTTGCAGATAATGGCTGTCTAGCTGGTAAAATTTGAATTTTAAATCTCTGTCTTTATCAAGACTGGAGACGGTTCAGGCACTTTCCCAGAATCTGTCAGAGGCAGGCGAGCGCAACGCTTCATCCATCACAGGAGCCAGCTCCACAGGCTTTTCGTTTTACTGGGGAGGCCCACTTTAGAGGCCAGGCCCATTAAGTCTTCACATTCGTGTCCCAGCGCCTGTCATTTGGCTCACATCAACCAAAGCGCTCTTTCATTCTCGCCGTTTCTCTCGTTTCCTCTTGTCCCATTTATCTTTATTTCTCAGTTTCTTTGCCCCCTGTCGCCCCATCAATTTTCCCACTTCTAATGAGGAGTGAACTTGTTTTTTGAAAATTATGACGTGATCTCAGGGTCAAAGTTGCAAATTAAACGCACATTTTGGAGCTGACCCAAGACAAGGGAAAAGAGGATGTGCAGAGCTTCCAAAATAAAGCTGCTTCAGTTTACATTCGTGTTCCTTCCATGGTGTGACTATTAGTTCCCATTTATCCCATGAAGAGAGAACATCACTCTGTAATTGCTGCTGTAACAGAACAATCTGCTTCAATCAAGTCAAGTCACTTGCATACCAAAGCAAAGAGTGAAAATGGTGCTGTCTGCCTCACCAGTTCAGCAGAACATTTCTGGATCTGCTCAGTGGCTGACTTGACCATCTAAACACTATCAGGTTCCTGCTATTACTCTATTTCCTCTCCTAAAAGCATGGCGTGCAGTGTGTGTCGTTCTGGAGGTCCCGATCACAGGATAATATTGTTGACAGTCAGATTAAGTCTTGGAATAGACCTGATGCCTCAATTGCTTTTTCCCCCTTCATCTTCTCTGACCATTTAAAAAGTGGTTCTGGTATCACTGCCAATCATCCCGCAAACATTTTCCCTAATAGGAATCCGATGACTCAAGGCAATTTACCCCTTATTCTGGCGCTGCCTAAAATTGTTGTGAGGCCACAAAACTGGCATGATAACATTCAGTCTCAAAGGAGGCACAATGGCGTCCCTGAACAGTCCTTGTTCATGGTGATGCAAGACCGACCATGAAGTATTGGCTTTCAGACTGCTGTCTTCATATGTACTAAATATATAGTACTTGTGTACTCGCTTAAATTGCAAATCCTGCATTCAGACTGAGACTTTGTGTAATGTTTGAAGACATTAGTTAGTTCCTCCATAATTGTGCTGATATCACCATAAATGCATTAAGGAGAACCAAATAGCTGATTTAATGCACATGCTTCTGGATGAGCATGTGTACAAGAGTCCTTCCCCAGATGAGCTAGCCTATAAATGAGGTATAAATGAGGTTCCATATTATATCCTTAAGAAACTTAATGTCTCTTGATCCCAGAATTTGTCTTTTGTGTTTTATGCACGTTAGAGAGGCCCCTTCACTGTCCATTTTTAAAACACTTTTTAAAACCTATTTTTTTTTTGTTTGGCATTCGACCCCAGCAAGACTTAGTACTTACTTTTATGTTTTTAATATTTTTATTATTAGTTCCAATGTCCACCATCAGCTGTGGTTGTTTTAAAGTGCTTCATAAATAAAGATGATGATGATGATGATGATGATGATGATGATGATGATGATGAGCACAGCATACAGTATAAATTGTTTACTCTGCTATGCCCCTATATCCGTACTTCAGCCATTCCCCGACTTCAGACTGCCTTGAAACCACTTCGAAATCTAAAATTATTTTTCAGCCCTCCCAGAGCTCTGACCATCATATGAGCTGAAGATGAATGACTTCCTTCTTTGTGTCCTCACTGATTTATTTTGATCTTCAAACAATTTACTTGTTGAGGTTCAGTCTTCATCAGCAGCTTCATAATCACTTTGGTTTGAGTTCTTTCCCACTAAAGATGAGATACAGGACAAGTTCAGGATAGAATAAAATAAAATAGGTAAGAAAATGAAGAATAACATGCAATTTTTAAATCCCATGGCTTTGTTCCATTTTTTTTGTTAATGTAAATATTTAATTAGAATTTTTAGACTCCATTCATTTTCTTAACTGTTCATCCAATTCACAGAATCACAGTTAACCTAACATGCATGTCTCTGGATCATGGGAGGAAGCCGGATAACCAGGACCCATGCAGGTATAGGCCTGAGCCAGCCGGTGGATTCGAACCCAGTATCCTCTTGCTGTGAGACAACATTGCTACCTACTAAACTGCAAAAGTGAAAATTACACATTTTTTATACATTTATTGTAAATGGCTTCTCGCAGCGGGATAGACCCTAAACTACATACAGAAGGTGGATGGATGGATGGATGGATTTTGCGTAGCCCGCCTGCAGTACCTTCACAGCCCACTAGGGGTTAGCTTTAAAAAAATTATTTGTTGCTGCCCATGTGCTATGTTGAGTGGCAGACAGCACATTCACTTGAGTGCAGCGCAGCTGTCATAGACATAAATGAGTGAGAGAGAGAAAATAAAAAGGCGTGTCGCTTTTCTCGTTCTGTAACATGAAATTTTGTCAGACACCATTATAAAAATCAGAATTTTGGCAGTGCAGAGCAGCAGCTTTAAAAAACAACTTGAAAATGACCGGTGGTACACATGTAGCTGATGAGTGAGTCACTATTTTAAAACTAAAACTAAAAGTCACACAGGGCTACAGATGGGTTGGCAGCTATTTGACAACCACCAGTCACAAGGGAAAAGTATGTATCCCCCGACCACTTTGGTGAATGGTTGCTGGAAGTTGCTACACCAAAAACCTCTTTGCAATTACTTTGGTTACTAGCAGATTGCCGCAATTGCCCGTAATTTACGTGGAAGATGCCAACTTGTCTACAGACACTCACCAACTACTCTCCTAAAGTCACAAACCAGAAACGGAGACTGTTTGCCTTCAAAATAAAAGTTTTGCTTTTTGAAACGTGTTGGCTGGAGTGGTGACAACTTTTCCATTGAAGTGTCATGGAATGTAGTGGAGATGAGGACCTAAGTGCAGACTCACAGGCAGACGATGGTTTAACAGAAAACAAGCCGTTTTATTGAGGCTGATTGCAGTAATACAAAAAGGGCCAAAATACAAAAGGGAACTAAAACTTCACTAACAGAAACCTATACTGGAAAAAGCACTAGGGGCACTAGGAACTGATACATGGAAGCTAGGAGACACTAGGGGAAAGTGA
The DNA here is from genome assembly GCA_015108495.1 of Heterochromis multidens. Classification (NCBI taxonomy): domain Eukaryota; kingdom Metazoa; phylum Chordata; class Actinopteri; order Cichliformes; family Cichlidae; genus Heterochromis; species Heterochromis multidens. The sequence continues at coordinate 40,630 of VUQS01014907.1, forward strand.
CTGACGCGCTGACAAAGGACAAGGAAAGACTGAGATAATATATACACACAAGTGATTAGGGGAAGTGGAGACACATGGGAACACAGCTGAACTGGGAAAAGGGTAACAGACACGGAGACAAGACTAACTACGCACAGGAGATGGGGAACACTGAGGGAGGAGAACAAAGCTGTAAGATAACTGAAAACTGAAGACTAGACCAAATACACTTAAGAATACATGAAGTAAATATAAACATTAAACCAAGACTCAACATGGAATATTCAAATAAACACAAACACAGAAACATAGAAACACTAAGTCAAATGACCCAGGACCATGACATGAAGGCGACCGTTCTATGTTTCCGATTTGCATCAGAGTTTTTCGAGTTTTGCTACTGCTCAGCTAGTAGTCAGCAAGCATTTGCAGGCAAATCAGCATGTTCTGTACAAACCATGGGTGACCAAAGCAATCACAAACAGGTTTTTGTTGCAGCACCCTCTTTGCAACCAATTTCCCCCTAGCAACTGCCATAAACCTCCAGTAACCACTCATCCACCCATTGGGGAATATACATTTTTCCCTTGCGAGCAGTAGTTGCCAGATGGTCGCCAGTGTGACTGGGCCCTTAGCAGACGAAGCTCTAGTGAGTGAAAAATAAGGGAAGACTGCAGCAGTGACCATTCTGAATTGAAGACAGTGGATCTCACCATGTGAGGACAGTTACTTATCATCACCAGGGCAGCCAATCAAAACGGCTCATCATACAGGGAGACCTGATCTGTGGAAAAAGGAAAGAAATAAATAGGTCTTTTATTAAATTTTGTAAACATCTAGATGTGTAATTATTAGTGCTGGGCAACGATTAAAAATTTTAATCGCGATTAGTGATAGTGTATTCCATACTTTTATTTTAAAATACTGCTGAATACTGCTGAATACTGCTGAACAAAAGTGCAATAACATTTGGAAACCAAATGTTATTGCACTTTTGTTCACTTTTGAAATAAAGTGTTTTTTAACAGCAGTATTCCCTTTCACAATAGCAGGTAAAGTATTTCTTGTAAATCTCAACTTAAAGATTAATGTAACTGTGGCAGCGGAGTCAGGGCGTGGCGTCAGGGGAGGCCAGCCAGCACACCAGACTGGCATGAATCAATCAGGCCTCCCCTACTTGATGAGGACGCTGAGTCCGGACGAGGAGACGGAGAGTGGAAAGTGGCAGCTGGCGAGCCGCGCAGCAGCTGACAAGTCGCGGGGGCTGAGCCGGAGATCCGGCGGCTGGAAGGCGGCGAGAGCTGGGCTGGAGACCCAGGAGCTGGAAAGCTGCGGGAGCCGAGCTGGTAGCCGCGGCGGCTGACGAGCTGCAGGAGCGGGCTGGAGACGCGGTGGAAAAGCCACGCCAACTGTAACAGCGCTAAGGGCCAATAAACTTCACTGGTGCCGGCAAACCTGCCTGTCCTGGGTGTTTGTTGCAGTAACCAAATCAAATAGAAAACCAAAGCCATTTGCCACTGACAGGGCATTAACGTTTTATCTAGTTTGTTATAGAAAAACAAGTTAGCCTCAGAGTCC